>NJRQ01000207.1:154649-169081 GCA_003063805.1 Aphaenogaster ashmeadi | reverse complement strand
ATATATTTAAAAATTTCATTATGTTGCTTTTTATACATTTACGTTCAATTTATATTCGTTTTACTAATCGCAATAATTTTTAAGTAATAGAATAATAAATATCATTCTAAAAATATTAATGATAACAAGGCTCTCACATATAAACTCAAGGATAATTTGAAAAAATAAGCCAATGTGAGCCGTTGTTGGGGCGAAATAAAATTATTTATTGAAAGTACAATTACGAGTATACGCAACAGATACGCAACGCAAACGTTTCGACTCTAATTTGAGTCCTCTTCATTGAGTCCTCTTCAAATATTATTCTGTTTAATGAAAAACAAATATTTTTTATTTAAATTATATTTTTTTACTTTTACACTTTATAGTGTTCATATATATTAATGTCTCGTTTCTTCTGCTCCATATTTAATTTCAAATATTATGTTAATATTACCGTATTATCGGATATATACGTATTCGCTGTTCCTATACTTCATAATCTTGGATGAGAAAAATCAATATTATTCTATGAGAAATGAAAACAAGGAGAAAAGGTGATATATGGTCAGACATGGAATATTTGTCCTTTTTTCCATCAAGCAGTTAGGTTAACATTATTTATCTCGTTCCAAGATATCAACTTAAGCTTTGCCCAACTCTCAACTCATTCAAAGAGAATAGCACGTATCCCAAAGAGCTTAGAAAACCGGAAACTACGCACTCGACTCGGCAAAGCCTGACGCCGTCTTTCACTGGGCACGCAATCGAAATACACACTGGAGACCGTCGCGTAAACTGGCGCGATATAACGGGACGATCGTGCCGCACGCGAAGTGTAAACCATTGAAAGTCGCCATAAAGATTATATGCCACAGAATCGATCGAGAAATGTCCAACGATTTCCTCGTTATGATCGTTTCCACGTGGTAGTTTACACAACGTGATAATAAAACATTCTGTTGAGAGGCTTAATCCTGGTGCTTCCGAACAAGATTATGTTTACAAATCCTCTTACCGCATTGTGCTTACACTTATCGAAATATCATTCGTAATTCCTTTAGAGAAATCTGACTGAGAACTCCTTGAATAGATTTTTATACCGTTTTTCATCTGTGGCTCGAGATCACTCTTTTCTTATCAAAGATTTGAAAGAAAATATAAGATATTTCTTTATGTCTTTTGTGTTTGGTTTTAAATATTCTAATTAGCATTTAGAATATTCAGTCTAAGTAAAGTTTATTTAATATTGGAAGACAAATTAAACTTTGTTATCCTTGTTATTTACAATCAGAAAATACGGGTATTTTAAAAAAGCTCATAAATCTGCTTTTAATTAAGTTGTCTAAGCTTTCTTATCAAAAAAGAATCAATTCTAAAAATTTAGAACATTTGTATATGCGCATCACTATTATTAAAACTTTTCCAATGGCTATTATAATATTGAATCTCTTATTTCAATAAATCATTGAAAGTAACATCTATCAATGTATTAACTAACAATTAAAAAATAATATAACAATAAAAAAATAACTTCTTCTTAAACTTAAAATCTCATCTTTTGCATAATTTTCACAATATATCGTACTGTAAAACTACTATAGCAATATAATTATAGGACTCACCTCTCTGTCTATCGTAGGCGTTTATACACTCGCTGGTCATAAATTGACTGATAAGGGCAGTTTTTCCAACTCCCCTTGTACCTAACATAGCAACGTTGTGCGAAGCTACTTCCTTGGGCGGTAATCGCCGTTCCTCGTTCTCCTGATCGGCAGGCGCCAGAGAATTCGATCTCGATCTTCTTCTCCTAAAAGAATCTCCTCTGTTGACGACACCTATAGAACAGAAAACGATCGTTAAAACACTGTACAGATAAAAAAATATGCAATTACAATTGAAATTATATAAGAATAGAAAAACTATAAATAAAGCAAAATAATTATCTGTTAATAGATTACAAATATTTGTATAAAGATCAATCAATAATTGCTACAAAAATGAAGGCCCGATAAACGACTGTAATAATTTTTTCAGATATATTTTATTATTGTCAAAGTCAGTCATTAAAAATCAATGCATAAATCCTGACTCTCCGCAGTCTTTCTTTCATATTTCATAATCCGCTTTCGCTTTAATATTCACATTCAGTTCGTCGATCGAATATATCTTTGCATATTTCTGTATTTAAAACACATTATATATTCTAAACATCATCGCGCGTTTTCAGTGCGTTGACCCCAGTTAATATCACTAATACCATACTTTACGTGGGCATCATTTTAATATGTGCTTGAGATTGGTGGAAGAGATGGAACGGCCGGAATTCTCAACAGAGAATTTCATCTCTCGGTTAATAACGCAATTCTCGTGAAATATGAAATAGATTTCGCGGTTTTTGAAAGGATAACAACTATACGTATATAATTCCAGTTATATTATCGAAATATCTTTTATAAACAAATACAAGAAATAAACAAAAATAAAAAATTACGTTTTATTGTTTATTATTACAGAATCACATATATATTATACTTTTCAGTGTATATTTATATAAAGTATATTATTACAGAGCACATTTAATATATAATATATGTTTATTGATAAAAACAGATACATTTATGTATTCATTAAAATCTTGAAATATTTGAATTTATCTTGCAAGTACAATATCAACGTAATAAACAAAATTTAGTACTTAAAATTGTTATTAAAAAAGAAAACTATTTACTATTTAATCAAAGAATAGAAAACATCTATTGATCATTTTTATATTTTCTAGAAATTAGCTTCTGTGGAAAACTGAATTTATCAACCATGTCTTGATAGTTACACATTTAGCAGCTTAATGTAACTAACACAAAACATTCCAGATTGATACAAAGATCTACTGTTCCTAGGTTCGTACATTCACATGGAAATGGATGGCGACGCTGCGCTGCGTTAGAGTGATGGATTCAAACGATCGCTCTCGATCCCATTGCCGATAAACGTAATTCAACACGAAAATCGAATCGGTATGTGGTCGAACTTGTAAATAATCCTTAGACACTGCAAAAGTAAACTTTGGCTATCGAACACGCTTCTAGCTTCGTGCTAATGCATTTACGTCGCATTAGTAATTGCACGTCAGGTCGAACTAGCTAACAAGACGAAAGTTGCACACCTGTGTATATACGGCATGGTTGTTTTGTATGCATTAAACATGAATGTGCGCACATAAGGAATTGAATTACTCTAGGTAAAATGCATAACTGCTATCTTTCTCTTAGGAATTAGATTTAAACAATTAGATTTAAACAATTTAAAAAATTAAAAATATTAAAAAGATAAGAAGGATAAATAAATAGAAGCACTTTGTATACGCAGAATAATATAAACAGTCATTTATTTTTATCGCACATCTAGTGTTAATAAATTTTGTAAGCACTCAATTTTTTCGAAAATAAAAGATTTGCGAATAACGAAACACACAGATCTGGCACGAAAACTTAAACATATTCAGCAGTTCATAGACCTTAGATGATTCATGAATCCATTTTATCTGTGAGATGATTCATACATCAGTTTTGTATCATATGTGCGTGATGACTCAAATCCAAATCCCGCGTCTCACAAAATTACGGGATGATTGAAATGAAATATTCTGAAATTCTGATTGCTATTTCCATGTCAAAGTCATTTTAATTTACTTTATGTTCTGCATTTAATAAAAAATTTATTTTTAATACTATTTTATTTCTATATACATACAATTTTATCTAAATCAAAATGAATTATTATAGAAATTTCTTTTATTTTCCTATATTATGGGTTTTGCAATACTGGCGTATTAAAACTTGAAAATAGAAAGAGACATATGGGCACTGGGAGTTGACGCAGTTAACATTGCGTAATTAAATACCAAGATCTTAAGTATTTAAAATTTTAATTATATAAAAATAACACCAAAATAACCTTTAGTACGTTTCGGCTCCAATTTGAGCCATCTTCAGCAAAAAACGCCTCCAACTTCCTCTTAATAACGTACAATTGTGTGCACCATGCTGCGAGCCTCAGTACAAGAAAAATGTTGGTGAATTCTCATATTCCACGTTGGCCAACACAGTTACAAAGCTGGATGGGAACTCATGACCCAGGCCCGCAACAAAGCGCACAAACACCGCAAAACATCAATTAATTGTGATAATTTAAACAATAATAGGCGGAATAAATAACAAATAAAATATACAAGAGGAGTAAAAAGTAACTAGAATCACAATATGTCATTTTTAGTTAAATTAGTCAGTAATAAAAACGTGAAAAAGAAACCGACAAATTAACGAAATAAAAGAGAGTCTGTACAGTTAGACGTCAGATGGTATAATTATAGGCTGCGAGCCTGGGTCATGAGTTCCCATCCAGCTTTGTAACTGTGTTGGACAATGTGAAATATGAGAATTCACCAACATTTTTCTTGTACTGGGGATCGCAGCATGGTGCACACAATTATAGAGGCGTTTTTTGCTGAAGATGGCTCAAATTGGAGCCGAAACGTACTAAAAGTTATTTTGATGTTATTTTTATATAATTAAAAATTTAAATACTTAAGATCTTGGTATTTAATTACGCAATGTTAACTGCGTCAACTCCCAGTGCCCATATGTCTCTTTCTATTTTCAAGTTTTAATTGTCGGGAGTTCTTACTTTTATTATTTTTCACTGGCGTATTAGTTTATCAAGTCCAATTATTAGAAACAACACAATCTGCATATAATGCATTTGCATATATGCAAATATTGCATTTATTTCATCTAAAAAAATCTATGCTCTCTCTCTTTCTCTCTATCTTAATCTTTACAATAAGAAAAACCTTGATATTTTTTGCAGATATTTCCCAACAAACAAATATCTATCTTTCATATTAAAACTGCTTTAATAAAAACTTGATAAATATTAATAGAAATCAATTTTGTCATTGTATCTTCTTCAATTCTTAGGAAATTTAGATCGTCAAATCCTGCCAAAAAATTCACGGGCATCTGTCATAGATACACATAGTAGCGGGTACGTGAAAAGCACGCGCTTGATAACATATGCCCGCATTCGCGTGCATATGCACGTGTACACGCCGATGTCAACGTGCGGCTGTCAACTGTTGGGAGAACAACGCACATCCTGTTCAGCGACTCAGAACACCGATATCCCGTCCGTTCGTCTGTCCGTTCCTTCCCTTTGTCTCGCACCTTTGTTAGCGCGAAGTTTAGCCCGACATGTGTGCTACTTGTGCGCACGTACTTGTACGTACGAATGAATGAAAGCGGGAGGATCGATGGTACTAAAGAGAAGGAGCGAGAGAGAGAGAGAGAGAGAGAAAATTGGACAGCGTCGGACAACTCGCAGGGACAATCCGATTTCCGTTCCGGCTTCGTTAAATCCGGAAGAATTTCGTATCACATTCGAACGATAGTCAGACGAACATTAAGTGAGACGACAGCGCGGTATCTCTCCCTATATAGGCGTCATCTATTCTTATCGGTACGATGGCGGCAATGGTGCGATTTCGGTGAAAGTTTGACATCAAATCACATACCACGTGATAAATAGCATGTGATATTAAACGATATTAGACGCAATTATAATATAAAATAATATAAGGAAACTAAAAGTGATAACAAAGTATTCCAAACATTTCAAATAATTGTCAATTTAAAAAAAATTGTTCTTGCTTTCTAGATATTTTCTGATTGGAACAATAATAAAGTTATGACTTTAATGTCATTTATATATCACGATAAATGTTCGAAAGGATTTAAAAAGTATGATTTGCGATTTAAACGCCATTTATTTATTAATTGTAACACGATTTTCCGCGGTCCGATTATAGGAATGTATAAATTATTTTACTGCACAGCTTTGATAAATGTATATCGTTATTTATACGATATATAATCGGATTGAAAATAGATGTCGATTGCAGTACACCATTGATTACTACAAGGTAATGTCAGCTGACAGGCACGAGCTGCGGGGCCGTTATTTTCCACGTGCTTTTGATAAAAATATCACGCAGCGCTCGACTGAACTGCCGCATCGGTGCAAGCTTTTGCATGCTTTTGCAAAAGTAAGTTATTTCACAGCGAAAAATGGGGAAGCGTCCTCCTTTAGCTGTGCGTTCGCTCGCCGGCTGGTTCCTGACGAGCGAATAGCTGGCACGACAAACGCGGTACAGGTGCACCGATTTGACCATCGAATAGGTGAGGTAGATTCTATTAATAAAAGTTTAAACGTTCGACGTACAATCAACGACGGCTGCCAAATCGTTTTGCGCGTACTTAGACGCGATGTTTCCGCGTTGGAAATGAGTAGGCTTCACGATGCGATTAAATTCACCATCTTTTGATACTATCGTTTGATGTTGTTCTACCATATAGCTAAGTGTTTATGTGGGTGGGAACGTGTGTGTGTGTGTGTGTGTGTGTGTGTGTGTGTGTGTGTGTGTGTGTGTGTGTGTGTGTGTCTACAACCCTGTTGCTTTTGAACGGTTACATTCATTGATCCAAAATGTGTAAAGGCGACTTGTAGGCGTCTCTTAGACTTTGATGTTGTTTATATTAAATAATTTCAAGATATATTAAATAGAAATCTCTTTATCAGATTTTGGAAATAGAATATCTATACTAGTCAAAATAAATGTAGCAATATTAGCTCATAATGTATAGATTTAAAATAGCTTTATAGTTTAAAAGCGTCAGAGAATTTTTAGATTTGAAATAAAATTCTTGGTATATAAATAACATGAGTGCTTGTATCTTTAAAATCTTCGATTTAAAAACAGTTTCTGCTTTTGTTTAGATTCTTTATATTTCAAGAGATGTAACATTTCTTGAATTAAATGTATCTAGCGCAGCGACGAAACTTTGATTCCTTAGAGATTCAAGAATGGTATTGTAACTAGAAAATGATTAAGTAGACCTTAATATTTAATCATACAGTTGCATCTATATAAAAACTATATCGCTTTTATGTCTCAGCTGCATTTAAATTCCGTATGACATGTTCCAAAAATTTCTGCTGACGCATATTTGGCAGTCATCAGAGACGGTAATCGAGACGCCGGTCATCTCGCTGTCGTCATCTCTGCCGTCGCCTACTCATTTTTCCTCTGATGTTGGCTATCCGATGGGTTATCGGCCTGGAGAGCCTGAAAGTCAGTTTTACGGCAGGTGAAGCGTGTTATAGAAAGCGCACCGTTGTACCTTTACACACCCTCGTGCTCACAAAATCGAATTACATTCCGATCGATATACAGCAAAGTCAATAGAAAGAAAGAACGAAGATACTGTCCGCCTTTTTTTTATACATATCGCTATTTTTAATTTAGACATCACAGCCAGAAGATCAAAATAAAAGAACGGAGAGAATGTTTCTGCTTCACATAAAATTGTTATTCAATGAGATCGCAGATTATATTAAATTATTGCATTATTAATTTATGTAAATGAGGATTCAAAATTATTGAATTACATGGCCTTTATATTAAATATTCAAATAGATATTACTATTTTAATTAATTAATAATTAATAATAAAAGCATTTACAGGAAATAAAATAAAAATAATTATTTTACATATATATAATTATAAATTAAATTTATTTTATTAAAATACCGATCTTATGGAATTGTTTCCTCGAGATTGCACTTTATTGTAACATACAATGACATTTCGTGAAAGAATGCAGGGAAATTTAGATGATTGAAAGTTTCTGCGATCCCAACTATAACTAGTTGTAGAAGCTAATGAAAAACACGATGAAAACGTCAAAGCGAAAAGAAATAAGGTAAGTAGCTTCCGTTCCTTAATCTCGTTTGACGGAAAACTACTTCATTTGTCTCTTCGACTTCTACCATAAGAGAAATTGGATGATAAAAAAGACGAATATATCGTCGGCAATCAGACAAAATTATCGGTCACCCCTTTTGGACGACGTAATATTATTCACTTAAAACGCGAAGTACCAATATTTCGCAGTACTCTCAGAATATTCCATCCTTTCCAGAAACTAATAACGGGCGCATCTGCGTACATATTTATTCTGACGTATTGTATTTGGACTATGGCATATTCAATATTTTTGCGCAGCAATAAAGCTGTACAACATGAAACATCGTGCAATGAAATATGAAATAATAGTAGAAGACAGAGAATATTGATATTCTTTGTGCAAATACTGCTTGTTCAATCCGATGCATGAGATATATGTACATATATATGTGAAAGAAAAAGCTATTTTTTTATTAAATACAACAATTTTTAACAAGTTTGGAAAAAATAAAAATGTTAGAGATTATGGATTACATTTCTAAATACCTAGACGGTTTAATGGCAGTTTGCTGATATAAAAATATTTCATCCGCCAACAGTTTTCAGTAACGGGATTCTGCAACGCATACACTAACCCTGCACTCCGATAATCCTAAGATCTCGTTCTGCGAGATAGACCCTTCGTTTCCCATAAGCCTAAAAGCTTTCCAGACACTCTGAGCCTGCATCCCCAACGAAGGCGCTTTCAGTCTATCTTACATCGGCCTCGTTGTAAAAGAAGGAGAAGAAGCGCGAAATATTATCTTGCTTAACGTAAATGTAAACGGTAATGTAACTTCAATCAAGTCATCCGTCTGACAACTTCGTTGTCAGGCTGAATAAATAATGAGTCGAAATTCGTAGAACGAGGAAATTCTAATTTATATGTCGGTCACATCGACTTAAGCAAATCCGTTGCGGTACGAAGTCGCCGCCCCCGTCGTGCCGGCACGATGCGAAATTTCTGCGACGACGTCGCGGTTAAACTCCATTAAGCAACCAGGGGAAGCACATTTGAAAGCTCCGGCAGTGATATAGCCGCGGTGCCGCTCTATAGGGACCAATCTCTACCGTCTAGCAGCTGCGCACGATTGTCGTTATACGAGAGCGTGGCTGCGTGTAGATATATCCCGGACGCATGCATGCATACGTGGCACGCGGGCGTGCACACCGATGCATATGCGACCCGATGCAGATTTGCCCGCGGCGCGCCGACTATGCGGAATCATACGCATAGAGAGAGAGAGAGAGAGAGAGAGAGAGAGAGAGAGAAAGAGAGAGAGCTGAAGCGTTAGAGACCTGCCACACGCGTTACCAACGAGTAGTCACTGGAATGTCTGTATACGATCGATGCGCGCAATCAAATCATTCCGAGGTAACGTAGCGGTTACCAGCCGTAAACAGCAACCCGGCTAGCGCGGCCACTAACTCCGTTAGATACGTTTAATATTTCAATATCGGTTGCACGCATTACGATCTTCGTCAAAGTCGAAGCGAGTATCATACGCCGCAAATCGATCCCACCCCCGCTAGGAGTAGAGTCACGCATTCAACCGGCAGATACGTCCAATTTATCGTTGGCGATTCTTCTCGCGAACTGGCCACCTTAGCGCCCCAATCAACGGCCCATTGTTTCGCGGCGAAAAAGAAGAGAGTGAAAAGTGACGCTAATTGAAGCATTCAGCGCGAGATTCGTGTTAACGTGTCATCGTTTCCGCGACACGAATCTCGCAAATTTTACCACGGTAATGCGCAAACTTTCTTCTTGGAACGACTAAGCAAGCACGTACATTTCCTGAAATTTTTAGAATTTTCTGTCTCAGCTGCATAGCATGGAGACATAAAATATATCTTTAAGAGAATTTTTAAAAGAAGAATTTTTTGTATATGTATAATGTATTTTAAAGCAAATTTATTCATTATCAATAACCGCTTATGAAATTTCACAGCTTTGTAAAATTTTTAATTTTTATAATTATAATAGGCCAATATATTAAAAATTATATTATTAAATTATATCATGTAATTATTAAACTCTTATAAATGTTAAAAGCACGTATGTGGGCATGCTTCAAAGTAAAGAAGAACAACTGCGTATACATGGAGTATATAATAAATACATCGTTGTACTTTCTCTCTTTTCTTTATTCTTTTCTTTTTATATATAAACTCGATTATATTAGATAAAAATTTAAAAAACTTGCAGGACATAAATAGTGCTTCCCTAGATAACGGTTACATGAGTTACATTGGCTCGAAGAAGTTGCAAGCTCAGCGAATAATGGTCGGCATCGGGCTGCTAAATATCCGCTTCGGAAAGCGGATTACATCGAAGACGAAGGATCAAGTCGACCGTAAATTCCGACGGAGATTGACTAGCTTGCTGGCGCGCATCACTCGTGAAGCTCGTCACACAAAAGATTGATATGTATTTATGCAAAATTGCACGCGGCAAAGGCGGACGCGCGTCTCGCGTATATGCGATAAAGCGAGACGAGGCGGGAAATCGTAAAACGTTACGAGCCGTCGTCGCCGTCGTTGTTGCACGCGGATTCCCACGAGCGAGGGCCGCTTTACGAGCATCCAGGAAAAGCAAAATCGATTTTCGAAACGAGTCCGACGAACGTTCAGGGAGAACATGTCCCTCGATTTCACGGACCGTGTTTGCGCAAGGTCGTCGTAAGTCATTTCACCTTTGCCGTATTTCTCACCGAGCTACTCGATAAGCTATTTTCTAAGTGACGATTGCTTTTAAATAGCTTTGAATAAACAGTTTGACCTACAAATTCTAAAATACTCAGGATTCCTCGGTTTTTTTATATTTTTAGATTCTTGAGAATGGATACATCATATATTTTTGATATCTAAAAATTTTTAGATCCGAAATCTTGTAATTTCTACATTCTTCCAATATTCAAAAAATCTTCAAGTTCTTCAGTTTTTAAATTGAGAGATCTTTTAATGCTTTTATTTCTGGAGCGTCAAACATCTGAAATCATAAATTATTATTGTGTGTTTCTAACTATGTTTATTTGTATTAATCAACGGTTTATATTTTTTTCAAAAATTGTTTTATTGAAAGATTACCTCATACGATGAAAAGTGAAGCTTTTCTTTAAATCTTTTAGTTCTAATTATGCCATCCTTTTTACAAATTCATCAAGCAAATGTGCCGGCATGTGCACCGATGAATGCGGCACAATGGAATTTCTGACCAACGCTGCCTATATCTACTGCGAGGATAGACCGCACGCGGTCCTTGATAAAACAGGGGTAGAAATATGGCAGAATTGAATAGCGGCAGCCCGAAGAAGACAAACCCTCGATAATGCTCGCTCCCTGTTATCCGATGGCCGATGTTATGTGGAGCGTTGAATTTTTTAAATGTAACCAAGCGTAAGAGGGAGAGCGGCGACGAAAATAGAGCTATACGTAAATGGCAGCGAAAATATTTACGCCGATATTGCGAAGTGTATACCAAATTAATTTCTCGTCAGTGGTATTTAGACCCCTACGTCAACTCGTAGATTTTAATTTTAATTACGGCTGATTGTAAACGGTAGTTATTACAAACGGCAGTTATTATGAATATTATAATACGCCCACGTACGCGGTATTATATCTCTAAACAAACCGAGTATTTAATTTGATGAAGGAGGTGGAGAGACAATGGCAAATGGAGACGTAACGCAATTTTCATGCGTGCATATGCGCGGAAACGCCCACGCGTCGAGGCTTCCGTCGCGCAAAATGCTTGTTGAACCTTGAAAGAAATTTTCATTGGATCTCGCCATACGTTCGACCAAGCTTGTAATTAATAACTTTCCGTGTCGGAGAATGCCGCCGGTGTTCGCTCTCCGTTGTTACGATAGATGAATATTCCTTTAAAGAATGAACTCCCCAAGAGGTTTCCCCAAGAAGAAAATGCTTGAAAATAAACGACATTTTTCTTAGCACAAAATTGCCCATTTATGCGCTCTCATGTTATATTCTGCAACATTACGAAATCGATTTCGATACTTGGCTTGTTGAGCGCAATGATAAGATGATGTCATTATTCGACGTGAAAGTAGTAGCGATGACGTTTTTATTACTCACGGTACAAATGAGATGGTAATAAAGTATACAGAGTATGATATCATAATGTTAAACCGGGCGTAGGGTAAAGTTGACGTAATGACGTGGGTGAAAGTGGGCGCAGTGTTAAAGTTACCGGAAGTGATCGATAATGACGTCGTAAAGAGCAACATGTAATATTTTATTTTATCGGTTGAGATTTATTCCTTAATAATCAGGTTGACATATTGAGTTGCTCCAATGAAATGTCCCGCATCGATCGCTTTCCTTCTCATTAAACTCTTGACAATAGTTAACATATTTTTTTTAATATCCATTGTAAAGAAAGAGAGAACAAAAAAAAGAACTTTTTTATTTCAGAGAGAAGGTAAAAATAAACTTTGTATACTTGCATCTCGGATTTCTGGAAAATTTACAGAAATTACCTTCACCATTCTAATAACATGCAATATCATGCCATAATTATGATTCAAAAAATGGGCATAAATGTACATACGTATGTATGGAAAAAAGATGAGATTTTCGATAAGATAAATTTGTATAATTAACCCTGATTGAATTAAATATTACAAAATATCAGATTTTGTAAAATTAAGTAGGCCATTTAAAAAAATAGTCCCGGATGTTAAGATGTAATATGTAAAAATTGATATAATCGGCTGTTTATACAGACTAATCGTTCACTTATACTTCGAATGCAAACTCAGTAGGAAAATCGGCACGAATCCTTTATTGAAAAAAGGCAATTATGGCTCGGCGAATGACAGAGAAAATTGTTAGCACAGAGGGTTAAGGTCTGCAACAAGAGCACAACAAACCTTTCCCCCTTCAGCGAGGCGAGATACGACGCGCCTAATATCGCGGAAAGGTGGAACGCCGATAGGATTATTTATAGCAGCGAAAGCAGTATCCGAGGCGCTTATAAATAAATCGCAGCAGCTGTACCGCCGATGTGTTTATCGCAAGACAGCCGACGCGCCCTTTGTAAGCTACCACTATTAACTCAGAATAGTCGAAATTATCCTTTGCAAGACTCTTTATAAAAAAGGATTATATCAAAGAATTTCATAATGCTATAATTGCGCACATCTTGTATAATAATAACCTTAAGTAATAATTGTAATATAGTGTTATAATATCGTAAAATATTACTATTAAATATATAGATTGTATTATACATTTTTGGATAAAAAGTACTATTATTTATATATAAAAATATATTTAAAATAATATAAAATAAAACAGAATTATTTTTTATTTTAGACAAATTAACGCTAATGTCTTGTTCAATTATAAGTTGTATTATTGAAAAATACAAAAATGTTTTTGAATCTTTATTAAGATGGGATGCTGACACATCTCTGTAGAATATCAAGAATGAACTTATTTTTATAACGTTTCGGTACAGATATCTACACTGAGAAAAAAATTTTGTTGACACAACAAAATATTTAGTCCGATATACGTTCAACTAAGACATTCAGTTAGTTTAACTGAACAATAGTTGAATTAAAAAAAGGGTACAGTTCATTCATGTCAACCATCAAATTTTTAAAATCAAGAATTAGTTAATTCAACTAATGTTCAGTTAAACCAACTAATGTTTTAGTTTAACGTATCGGACTAAATATTTTGTTTTTTCAACAAATTTTTTTCTCTGTGTAGATATTATATGTTACCGTAAATACCCGAAATCCGTCACTTCGCGAACTGACCAAAGCAGGAATACGTCATTTCGCGAACTTACTAGTAAATACTCGAAGAGCAGAGTAGATGCATTTGTGGCCACACAGTTCTTTGCATATAAAGAATAAATTTAACCTAATCTGCCTGTCTGCATGATCAGCAAAAATGCTTGCAGAATAAAGTTCTCTCGATTGTTACGCACTACAGCCAACTTGAAATTAAAAAATTTACGAAAATCGCGAAAGTGGCCAAAACCGGCGCAGTGGCCACAACCGGTACATCTATATATATTTTTTTCGGGTTTTTACTAGTAAGTTCACGAACATATATACGCAATTATAATTTTATTTAAATTTAGTAACAATAGCGAATTTAAACAACTTTACAAGCGTGTACTTTCGTAAATATTTTTAGATTCTGCGCCAAATTTGTAATGAGTTTGAGAGAAGCTGTGTAAACCTATCTTGCAAGTAGGCGGGAAATGTAAGGTTGCGGGGAGAACGTTTTCGGATGGAATTACGACGTTGTACGTCAGGTCATTGATGCTGCCGAAATGTCGAGGGTCAGATCCGACAGAAAGCCGTAATAAAAGGTGATGGGCAACACGAGGTAGTAAGTGTAACATTACATCGAGTGCGCATCGCAGCTATCGTCGATCTTTACTACTTTCACGGTTCAGCACCGTTTCTTTTACGAAAGATTCCCTATTGACAATAAAATATACAAGACCGGAATATAAATTACTCAATTAGGCAAGCAATTTAAAATCTTTGTAGCACACATCTTTTGTATACTATTTTTTGCAAAGTTAATAAATAAGATTGATTATTCTTGTAACTTTTTTAG
>NJRQ01000207.1:105197-154121 GCA_003063805.1 Aphaenogaster ashmeadi | reverse complement strand
AAATATGATGACTATATAATTTCTGTTCACTCTGCTATATTTTGCATGTTTAAATAAACTATAAAAATATGTTTGAGGCCAAAGCTCACTATAAAATATAGTGAGATTATTGTTATTCCAACTACTTTTTTCTCTCAGTGTTCGAGATTTAGAGATGAATAGGTACACGTACCTACATATTTGTATCGAACATGATCTGCACAATAATTATTTTTCACAGAAATTGTTGGATACATATATAGTATGAAAAGAACATTTTGTTCTGACTGTGTGTCTACAGGAACTTCTATATCTCAACAAGAAGAATAGATCCTAAAATATTTGATACAGTCATTCTTCCTACAACTTAAAATGGAGAACGAATCGTTAGAGCACATAAGCGCGCAAACTCCTATGACCTTAGACTTCAACCCTCACATTATGCCATGACTTAATATATATTCGTATGTCTACTGGTTTCCTCGCTGATATTTTCCTCCCTCCGAGGCTCATCAACTTCCCTCATCCGGTGAAGTTAACGTATAGCTAGAAGACTTGGAAAGAGGGACGAGATAAACAAGAATAATGAGACGACGGCTTAATTTATTGAAGGCCTGCGGTTTATCAGCGCGCAATCTAAAATGCGGCTAACGTGTCTGTTCCTCGCGCGAAATCAGATCGCGTTGTATCCGTAAAATCTCTCGCTCGGGTAATCGTTATTCTGTCACGGAAAGGTGCACACCGTTGACAAGGATAAGAACACAGATTACCGAAGAGATGGATGCTATAAATATATCGATCCGGAATTCGAGAAATACAAATCCATCATAAGCGGATTTATTCTTCCCCTAGAAATACATAAAGAAAAATGGAGCATAACGACAAACATAAATAAAAGACATGATACGAGAAAATTAATCGATACGCGCACATCACGCACGAGGAACGTGTAAAGTACGTAAGCAGGAGGAAAAAATTTTCCTTTGGAGTATACAAAGATGCTCTGACGAGTATATTAATATTTAAGAAGTTTTATTTCAATTAACTTCTGCAGAAAGTAATATACATATATTTCAGAAATATACATATATTTCAAAATCTTTGAATGGAAATAGAATATTCCTTTTTCGTCAAATTTACAGCTTCCTTGATCTGTTTCCATCGCACGAGCACATATGCCTGTTGCACTACGTATGTACAAGAAAGAAAGCAATTGTATAATAATACTAGATTTGCATCTCAGTTCATGTACGATTCAACGTCGTCTAAAAATCCACTTAACCACAACATTTAAAAGTAATATATATAACAGAAAATTCATTGTGTAATGAAGAGTTAAATCGGTAGATATGGAAATTCAGAAATCAGCTAATTCTCCACAAAAGCCCAAGGCAACAGGTGCGTGGAATCACACGGCAGATGAATCCGCATTCCCCTCGGATATCTAGAGCCACAAATCTGTCTTCAATTTCGTGGGCTCGTACTTTCATGGGTGAAGAAAATCCTCAAATCCGAAGCACACACAAAACCATTGATCTACCGAATACATCGAATCGTCGAGACTCGTAGAAGCAAGGATATATTTTCCATATAGAAATGCACACTGTATCAAATATATATCTTATATGAAAATCACTTGGATCGCTTCCAAACAAATTTTCTTATTTCTTTCTAAAAGTTTACCACACAGTTAAACCGCTAACACAGAATATTTTGTTCATGAAAGTTTCTTGGAATTATCGCGAATTATCTTATATTATATCGTTGAGCAAGCTGCTCTTCCAAAACAACAATACGTTCTAAAATAACCTTATGAGAAACTGTTCAGGGAAACTCTCGCGAAAATGGAAGCGACAGTTCTAGCGAGAATGTAACAGGTCGAAGAAGCGCTTGCCAGATTACGTTACCTCTTGGTCTCGGATTTATGCACCAACGAAACGTTTCGCTTATTTTCTCAAGGCTCGCTTTTCATCTTCTTTTGAATTCCTGATTTTAGTGCGCGTGTCGTTTCGGAACCGATATCCATGATGCTTTTGCTCTTATAATGCGACATCTTTTAATTCTTATAATCGTATATGCATCTATCTATGTAAATGTATCATTGTCTCTCTTTTTTCAAACAACTATTTATCCTAACAAATGGTTGTCCTATGAAAAATAGAAAAAATTTTGACATAACTACGCCTGGGGAACTGTCATCCTCTGACATGTGCAACAATTGGTTTTATTATTTTTATTATTTTAATAATAAATTAAGATTTAAAAAGTTATTTTAATATACAAAATAATACAATAAAAATTTTAATTAACTGAGAATAGCCTTTTACAAAATATATAATTTTGATATATTGAGTTAAATAACGACTTTTAAAAAATGTCTAAACCTGTTGTCAATTTTTTAACAATTTTTGGAAATCTAGAAAAAATATTTAAGTTATTATTTTTCTTTCAAACAAACGAATTTATTAAATAATTTATGCGGCTTTGTCACAATAAATGTCCTAATAAGTAATAATTTTAGAACTTTCTTTCTAGATTAAGACTGTCCTCTTATCTTAAACTCGCTATGAAAACTGGCAAGAAATCAACGTTTACGAATGTAACAGGTGGTCGAATTCAATTTGTAATGAATCAGCTTGAACCAGGGAACGCAACAGTTTTAATTAGACAAAGACAAACGAGTCTATGAAAGACGTGGAGAATAGGAAAGGGATTCAATCATTGGAAAGTTGCTTGAACAGAAATAATGCCTCCGTTCCACTTATATTTGCAGTTCCATTTATATTCTCTCTCACCAAGATGGTTAGTTTCCGATAAAATAGAATCTACTATTCCAAGTTGGAAACTCAATTAGAAAGCTCAATTAATAATGTCAACCAAACGAACCAGCTGCAGTTAACTCACATTTTTATACTCATAATATACGTAAAATATCACAGTATTAAAAAAAATATTAGTATTAATTAAGTGTTAAAGTTTAATTTATAATCACGAAGGATAGAATTATATGCGGACCGCATTTTACACGCTGACGTAGTTTAACGAAACTTTCCTTTCAATTACGCAACAAACGGAAGAGTTGCTAACGCAAACTGATTGCATCAGATTATGGTTTGCATCGCTATCAAACTGTTTGGATCTGTTTGTAGTGAAATAGTAGTAGACGATATAGCATGAACTTCGAGGGATATCTATCCCCGTGGGTTAGGATGATCTTGTCGCTGATGTATCCGCTGACCTAAACCGCCAACTTCGCCGAAGGCACGTTCCGCTCTTAAACACTAACTTGCCGGGAATGATTAACAAGCAGGTAAGCAAACGATTTGATCTGGACAAGAAACGAGAGATTTCATGTCACTTTAACGTAAATTCAGGTTCTAACTTTGTAACTGCACTGTATTTCAATTCGGAGAGCGATCAGAGAGACAGAGAGAGGGGTGGGGAGGAGGAAAAGAGAAAATTCGGATAGAATTGCATGAACACGATGCAAAAGCAATCGGATAGAATATCAAGTATGTGTAGGTATGTGTCTTGAAAATATTTATACATAGTGCTGTACACTTTGTACTTTTGTTAGCATTAAATTTCGATGATTAATTCTTCGACATAATTAGAATCAATTTTTATAATAAAAACTGATAAGAAATAATAACGTTTTAGCATTAGTTTTTAACACGTATGTAATGATCTTGTTCCCGATTTAAGATTTTAATGAAGATTAATATGTACAATTAGGAATTTTAATTAAAATCCTAAAATAAAGTAAGAAGAAGTCCTTTTGCATATTTTCAGGATCACTTAAATTTGTGTGTGATTAACAAAAAAGTCTAGAACTTCAGTGCTATTTAGTTTAAAAATTATTATTACTGAAATATTAGTTTTATATTCAATAAATAATAATAATAGATATCAAATAAATAATATACATTAAAAGTAGATAATAGATCCAGATGACAGCAATGTTTCAATATCACGCTAACATATTTGTTAACGGTACTACACCGACGCGACAAATATCAACAAGATCGTAATGGTCCGTCGAGAAAAATTATCTAGCGACGCTGTTCTACTACACTAGCTTCCATCAATATAATAATATCATTTTCTTAATGTCGTAATCATCCACGAGGTTAATCGAGGCTTAATCGATATGGCCAATATTTCGCGATATCGATTAAACTAACTCGACGATGCCATAGTGTCACCATGGAATTGCCGTAAAAAAATTCATTAAAACTGATTAGCACTTAAAAAAGTTTTCCGAATATATAATATATAATATATAATCCGAATTAATATATAATTCCGAATATATATTATATATTATAATATATAATCAAACATCAGTTGTGTCGTCAAAGACCGAAGATGCCGCATATTCTCTATTCGCGTAAGCAAGCGTTGTTATAAAACGGCTCTAAACGAATGAGTGTAAATGACTTTCACGCACATTCATTGGCTCGTCGAACTCGAGTTAAGCCCTCGTGGTGAGCCATTCGACGTCATAACTATCTCGCGTAAAAGAGTCACGGTGCGGTCTCGCTGCGCGTTTACTTGGCGCGAGACACTACCGTGTCTCTTGATAGCTGCTCTATTTTCGCTTATCTTGACTTCACTGATCTTCTCCCCTGCCGAATCTCTCTCGCACTTGTGTATTTCTGGCACGGCTTCTCGCGAAGTATACACGTGGAGCAGAAACGCAAAGAAACATAGTTCGAAATATTTCGATTAAATTTATTTTCATTCTCATTCTATGTAATTGCCTATGTAAATTGTCCATGATTTCATGAAAGATAATAGCGGCACAATGAAAAGAATACTGTCCAAATACAAACTCCACGATGTGCTATTGTATATTTGAAACTCCACAGAATTTTGTCGGAACGTAAAAAAAATAGATTAAACGGGGAATGGTAGTTGTTTCAATGTTAACGTATTAATAGTATTCGTATCATCAGCATTATTATTTTTTTATTTATATCAAGTAAACTTTATTCTATTAAAATTAAAAAATATAAAACATGCACTTAAAGAAGTTTAATTAAATTAAAAATTTAAGAACATGAAAAAATAGTACTTTAATCTCTTGTAACTATGAAAAAAGTTTTGAAGTCTAAAGTTTGAAAGAATATGCTATCTTTGCGATATACCCTTGAGATACCCTGGCATTTTGATTGAAACTACTCGTTATGCATTTATATTACATGTTTAAATAATTGTCCCTTTTAATATAAACTAATAAAGCAAATTTCATGCTTTGCATGGATAAATTTCATTAAATAATTGTAATTTTAAATAGAAACATATAATCCCAAACACTAATTCCAAACAATATTTTATTAAGTTAATGTAATACTATAAAACATTTTAGTCGATAATAGATTCGTCCGAAACCGTGCATCGTTACGAAACTATCGAAAAATTCAACAGTTGCTTCGCTCACATAGTTACGATACTTTCGCGGTAAATCGAGAATGTTTGCACAATACTGAAAGCTGTCAATAATTTACGTCGCAAAAGAGCGAAGTGTAGACACTCTGAAAAAGTTTTACATCGCTTTTGCTATTAAGCGAATGTCGATAGTTTATGAAAGGTTTGGGAAACCACAACAATAATGGAGAAGTTAGAAAATATTTATAGATATAAAAAATTTAATACAAAGATGCTAAAAATATTTGAGATATTAAATATTGTAAACTAAAATATATTCTTCAAAGATATTATAGATTATATATTACAAAAGATTCCATTGATCATCAAATCTACCTACTTAAAAATTAAAAATTCCAAAGCATATCTCTTGAGAGGTATTTAAAAATCTCCCAAAATATCTAAAAATTTAATTGATCTGAATTTATTATCACCTATTATCCTATAAATTCCAGACCATTTTGAAATTATTAATTCTAGTAGAATCACGTAGGGTCATTAATAAATGGAGCAAGTTACCCATAACAAAAATTAATAGTTATTGCATTACAATTTTGTAGAAACTATTAAATTAAATACTAAAAACTTCTTTGATTATATTATTAGAAATTTATTACTTATTATTACGTTGTTATTCGTACGATTATTTTAAATATTTTATTCCACCTTATGTCAAATGTCATCTTATCTTTTACACCTATAATAGACTATCCATTCTCTTCTTTACTCCATATTTATGCAGCGTACCTGCACTTCCTATCTATTTCGTGCGTGCAAGCCGTGATCGACACCAAAGCTTTCTCCTCGACGTTTTCGAGTAAGGAGCGAAATCGTTTCCTACAGTTGTTTACATTTACAACAGGTGGAAGTGAGCTATTTCTGACCTTTGCTGGTGAGACTGAAGCTACGGAGTCTGTAACTATCCTCGTCCTCGCCTTCCTCCCGCGGTGGCATCTGAGACGAGACGTCAGGCACATCCAGGAAGGCGTTGCTCTTCCTCTGATGCGTATGGTGCATGCTCTGTCCCCTTCGGCTCCCTCGTCTCCTGATCCCCGGACTGACGTCATTCTCGGTCAGTCTGGGCTCGCTGCTGCAGTGAGCCGATTTCATGCCTCCCTCATGATGATGGTGATGATGATGAGCGGCGGCTGAAATCGACAAGATTATAGATATTAATACATACTCAATATCGATTATAGATATACAGACTTTGTCCAAAATTCATAACACATTTAACAAAAATTCCAATAACGGTGTATGTACAATATGCTATATATTGTATACCGTGTGTTTTGTATACGAATGTTTTTATATAATATCAATGTAAATTGATATGAATCACAATAAATCAAGCTATTCAATCTTTCTCAATCAAGATTGTGATAAAAAATAATAAATTGTTGTATCGCATAACAAATATTAAAATACAATTACTGGCGAAGAACGCTTAAACTAAAATGTAAAAATTTGCTATGTCGCTTAATGTGCACGAATAGCGTAAAAAGACTTTTAATGATTTTATCCACCATTTTAAAGCTGTCTCTCTATTTCTCGAATTTTATTTGTGCATTTTATACAAAAAGATGAAATACCCATATTCGTGTCGAGAGTATTGGTTTTTATCTCAAAAAAAGTTTCATTTTTACAGAAATACATTTTCGACATTTTACAATACAATGTCGTAATAATACAAAAAGGGTATAAATGTGTTTCAGTGAATAATAAAACTATTTTTTTTTTAATCCTTGTCAATAAGTAGGGCAGAACGAAAAAGTTCTTTTTCGACTGCATACCGATCGAGCTTTTCATCAGCAAAGCACTCCAGAGTAAAGCAAAGAACAGAGCATTTTTCAAAGGCACTACACCTATTACATTGCAAAGTCGACGCGTGGAAAGTCAAGTGATTTAGTACTACCTAGAGAGGGCTGGGAAATGAAATTAAACGACGTGGAAAGGAAAAGAGCAGCAAACTTAGAATCGCGTTTACGAATATTTGCGTTACTTAATCGAAAAGTTTATCGAGCAGACAAATTTCCCCATTTTATCAAGTGTTCAAGAAAATGGAATCTCTCGTTTCAATATTATTACGATTGAAGTTTTAAAAGAGGAATACAAGCTTTAAAGCAGAAGCTAATTCTTCCGCATCTGTAATATTAAAACGATGGATCAAAGCTATTTAATCTAACAATTAATTCTAATATATAATTAAATTGATAGTAATATTTCTGGAAATTTTAAATAATTTCACATGTAAAATCGACAAATATTAAGCAGGTAATTTTTTCTCCAAATATCAAGAACATAAAAAATGCAATTATTTAAATAGAAATCGTATTACGTAATAAGGTAACGATTTATTAAGCGAATATTGTTTACCAATTTCTACCGCTTCTTGACACATTATATCGAAATTTACCCTTTAATTAAGACTTGACAATCTTGTTCGCATTACATCTTCGTGCAAACAACATGAATTACCGCTCTAATTGTTCTCGTTTCTCATTAATACATATCTCCGTATTTCAGCATACATATAATGCAGCGAAAGCACTATGCTTAGCGACGGAACTAATTTCTAGACTTGCGAAGAGACGCGGTAGCATACGGTGAGACGTCTTTGGACTGTCAGTGACCTACTAGCCAAATCCACGTCCAAGAATAGCGGCCGCAATGATTTCAAGAACTCTCGCCAGACTCTAGAGCGACGTGTTGCCGGTACAATATCGATACACTTTGCTCTTTCGTCAGGAGGATCGTACGTCACCGATGACGTATCTACGAGTTTATCGGACACCATCGAAGTTACGTCCGGTCACCGCACCACGCAATCCTGTCGCGTAAAATAGACTTTTACGTATCTCGAGATCTAATCTCAGCCAACAGTATCTTGATCATTGGGAAAAACTGAACACGCGAAACGGTCATTTGACAATTTGGGTATATAATTGCAGATCTCCGAATTAAATCGCTTAAAACGCGAGGTGGACTTTTGGAGAATAGAATCGACAAATCTCACAATTTCTCAAAACTGAGTACAGAAGTTAGCGAATTTATCGATTTTAAACTGGTTGACAGATCACTTACACTTCTAAACCTTTGAATCCTTTTGGGAATTACAAGTCTTAATCGGGTCGTAAAAATCACCCCACAAAATGAATAAATTATTAGTTATATTATCCCCATTTCTGCCGTTAATTTCATTACCTTGAGCGGCGGCCCGGCGTCGGATGCTTTTATTTCCGCCAGAAACACGGGCGCTTTGGGATCTTGTTGCTGGTCTTCGTCTTCTGGTAGGTGTACTGCCATCCGGCGTTCCACTGCCGCTATCCCTTTCCCGTTCCCCTCTTTCCCTTTCACGAGCTCCCGAGGGTGGCATAGCTTCCAACATTTGCTCCATGCTGGAAAATCCTGGAGCACAAATCGAAGCCGATCTGGTTTTCCGGCGA
This sequence comes from Aphaenogaster ashmeadi, assembly GCA_003063805.1. Classification (NCBI taxonomy): domain Eukaryota; kingdom Metazoa; phylum Arthropoda; class Insecta; order Hymenoptera; family Formicidae; genus Aphaenogaster; species Aphaenogaster ashmeadi. The sequence continues at coordinate 145,266 of NJRQ01000207.1, read as the reverse complement.
AAAGAGTCTTCCGCCATTCTTTCAAGTTATCTCACAGCCACCACGGTCCCTCCCTGCCTAAAGACACTGATCACCACTCGAATCTTTTACCTTATATTGATGATTATCTTCTTCGAATTTCTTGATAATTGCGTTCTTCTTCGCGGATTACTATTAAATCTCACCGTAGTTTCGTAAAGTCCTTATATACTTCACTTATCGATCACAAAATATGACGATTTATATTATTTGACTGTGTCAGGCACGGTTTCTATCGTAATTCTTCCACACTTATTGTTAGACGCGAACGTTCGTAAAAGTTCTTGCACGATTTCCTTCCGACTCGAAGTTCTTCGCGGGAAATGTTGCGCCACGTCTGATTTCCGGAATGTCTCTTCGGATGTCGCGAACCTTCCATTCGTGGGATTCAATTACCGGAAAAGGTATCAATTCGGAAATGATTCTACAAAGAATCCATGTGAGGATGTCATGGATCCGGCGTTACATCGACCGATCCTGCCTCGCTCCGAAGAGAACCCTCGCGTCCTTCTTGACTCTACAAATAAAATATGGAAAGCTTGATTTTCTTTTGGCCACGTGTGCGCGAATGATACGGTCAGAGTAATTACGGCCGTGGCAAATTGCGCCTCTCCTAAACTCTCGGTAAAATAACTGGCATCCGTATTTCCTTTTTTTGTGCCTGTTTCCCTTTTCACATCTCCCTCATCGTTACTCTGTCTGTCGGATGCGAGCTTGCATGCTAATTAGATCCACCCCGTCGATTATTGTCTCAATTATTCCATACGCAATCGCAAAAGCTTTGAAAGCGTGTATAAATACAGAAAAATTATATATTCTTTTGAATTGTGAATACACTTATTGCTTAAAAAATATAAAATATTTTAAATAATAAATTTTTTAATTACATTAAGATTTAGAATATAAATGTATGTAATTTTGTCTCATATTACATTTAGATAAATTATTTTGAAATAATTTGACTTATACTTTAATTGTAAATTTATTAATTATGATTATAAAAACTAATATTTATTTAAATCTGAATGAAAGTTATGTAACAAATAATTAATTATAAATAAATTGTTAATAAAGAACTAATATACATTAATCGAATAGATTTTATTAAAAATTAGATTCTGTAAAGATGACTGCTGATCCGTATAGTCATTTAGGTTTAGCGAACCCACGGACTCGAGTTCAGTATGTACACTGTGGACACTCATATGCATCTACACATCACACACTCATGTGCATCTACACACATATTTGTGAATCATAGTGCAGTGAGAACAATTGAAGAAAAATGGAAATCAAAGATAACTAATTTAAAGAAAAAGAGTTAAAATCTGAGTTTATGCTTAAAAGCTTTTGAAAGCTATAAAAATTTAAGAAAAAAAGATTTAAAATTGAAGAAAAAAAGATTTAAAATGCTAAAATGATTGGAATATTATACATGACATTTTCTTTTGAATATGAATTCACATTTTTAAGATAGCTTGGGCAATATCTAATTTAATTTAACCTAATTGCGAAATTTAAGCGATCGAAAATGTGCATTGCCTATATTTCTGATTAAATAGGATAAAGATCAGTGACAATATCAAGAACAAGTAGTTGGCAGCATCCGAAGTTTCACGGAACTCGGCGTAGTTGAAAGACAACTCTGTGGACTGTCGAAGCTGTCGAAGTTAGTGAACGCGATACATCGGGAAGATATCGGTGCGTGAAGACGTTCCGGCAACTATAATCGAGTATCGACAAAGGTAAGCTCAGTCCGACCATACAACTTTGGCGACACCTTATTGATATACTCTCTTCGATGGAGTTTATGCCTGTCGTGTATTTTACTTTGATGCTATAAGAGAGTGCCGAGGAAATTAAATAACTTGTTGCTAAAGATAATTATCTTTTCGTATCCAAATTTACTGATACATATTATTATAACTTTATATACAATTTTGTTTATTAATTATCTAAATATACATTTTTCTTCATTTTTCATCTAATTTTCTTCTAATTAAAATATCTTTAAATATTCTTAATATTTAAATAAGGGTTCATTTTTCGAAATAAAGCAAGTAACAAATAAAAGAAATTAATATATCAGAAACTTTAATATTCCTAAATCGCCAGTAAATAATTAACATATAATAAATTGTAAGACGACTTGACTGGCCATAGATGGTATTTTATTACTACGTATCAACATGGGAGGGTGTTGGGGGGAGGGGGGAGAATCTAATAGATACTTTAGCATTATTATTATTAAATTTAATACTCGTAGAGGACCACAATCCGTATGGTTGATACGTAGTAATAAAATACCATCTATGGCCAGTCAAGTCGTCTTACAATTTATTATATGTAAATTAATATATGTTATTAATAATGATATTATACGATTATTTTGCTCTAATTTATCAAAAAGATTGCATGTTATAACAAGAAAATAAGATAGTCTATATAAAAGATTATTTTATATCTGCTACTATCATAATGCAAGTATCGCAAGTTCCCGTCTATAAAAGGAGCATAAAATAACAATGACAAGGAAATATCTTTAACGAATGCGATGTTGCAACGGACTTTATTTAAAGCACTTCTCTCATAAGGTGTCTCCTTTGTGAAATAATATATCACGCGAGGACGCGTTTACCATAGATAGACTGCAGAATTAAGTAGAGGAACTGAAGCTTTGCTCTGACAAGAGTGAGAAAAGGTCTTACGAGCTTCTCATCGACGTTATGCGTTAAAATCGATAGCCTGCATAAGTGCTTTATGTATTCAAGCAACATAACTTCACATTATGATATCGAAGTTGCAAGTTATCGTAAAAATTATATCCATCTTTATAAAACCTTTATACTTTCTACTCATATTTTATGACTTTTCATATTTTATGACTGCTGTATTATTGTTATAATAAAAGAAGCTTTAAAGTTTATGACATAAACGCACAAGAAAGATAATGAATCAATTTATATTGAATCGTTTATCTCTTAGGCATAAATAATTTAAATTATCCAAGATTTTCCTGTTTTCTACACGTGTAATCGTAATCACTCTTTACATTATTTTATCGTATTTATTTTTATACACAACATGAAGTATTAATTGAATCCGTCGGTATTCTTAACACCCTCTATTCAACTCTACAATTTCCTCAATTATCGGATTCAGATCTAATGTGAATACTGGATTCAGAATGAACTATACATAATGTTTCAAAATACTCAAAATCTATTGGAATGTTATTAGCAACCTGGTTTTCTACTAACACTTCCGTGGTAAGTCTAAATCATTTTTTTGTGTATGTGCATATAAAGTATTTTTGTCCAACTTTTGCCAAATATATTAAATCTTATTTCTGAAGAATAAGTAAATCTTATTTCTCTCTCTCAAAAAGTTGGAGAGATAGAGAAAGATATAATAAATCCAATTTTGAAACATTACCAATTTGAATAGAATATGAACCGTATAACATTCATCTAAGTAACACTTGTGAAACTGTAGGTACGTCCAAAATAAGCAACATTTCTCTTGATACTTACTAAAACAAGATTTAAAATTAAATTTATTTTTATTGAATGAATTAAATATAGTATAAAATATATTTATATTAATATGTCACGTTAATTATCCTTGTGATAATTGAGTTTAATTAACATTTATTAATATTCTCAATAAATATTTAAAATATTTTTAATTTCTCTGCACAATAATGTATCTTAATTTATGACCCTCAAATGAAACATCTAAAATATACTTTATTATAACAGAAATTATATGACGATAATCATTTACTCGTTAGAATATAGATAGTACTTTTTCATTCAGTGTTATTTAACTCACCGCGAAAGGGTTAAGGATAATACGGAGAGACCGGGCGCCCTTCGAGAATTTCAAAGTCGGAGCATCGGTTTTTTTCTCCCATGCGATAATCACTCCGCTCTCCTCGTCGACTTATTTTTTCCGACGACTAATTATAGATAGTGTTTCGCATAAATCTTCTAGGGAGAAGCATAAACATCTCCGCCGATCTGTCCCCCCATATGTTCATCTCCGTGTTTCACTCCTTCCAAGAGCTTCGCCACGACCGTAATTATCCCCCTTTTTCGATACTCGATAACCTCTGCCCTTTAACAGTAATTATATCGAGAGATGATATTCGCGCGCCTCTCCGTCTCGAGATATCGCTCCAAGACATCACCGATGCCTACTCTCGTCTCCCCCGAATTAGGGATCTCTCCGGATCGACATGCCGCGCGCAACGATCGATCCTTACCACTTTAGGCCGACTACGACCGTGGGATATCTTCTCGTCATTTTCTACTTCGTCCTTCCTCGCGATCACGAAGGACTCGAATCACATGTCTCGATTGCTCGCACACGAGCGCGATTCGATCGACACGATGCACGTCGGACGATGCGCGGCACACTGACGGGAACCCGACGTCGCGGCAGCCGCTATAGGGCGAGAACCGATGCGGCGACGCCAGGCGTCGGCTCTCTTGCACACCCTCGTCACCGGCCACAACGAACACCACGACGAAGACCACGACGAAGACCACGACAAGAAGACGAAGGCGAAGTTGGTGAGCGTCCAATTCCGCACACTCCGGCTTTTTAGCGATTCGCCGAATGCGCGAGATATGCTTCGTGGGAAATCACCGGAAACTAGAAAATTTGTATCCAGCAAAGAACTGTTGATAACACTTGCCGGTATATTTATTATTTAAATCCAACTATAAAACAGGCAAGTGCAATATCACGCGTGTGAGAAATGAACAAAGGGAAATTGTGAATGTATGCAGAAAGAGAAATAAATGTTCGATTACTAGTTTAACAAAGTTTCGCGCTTTAACTCCTCATGAGTGACATGCGTTAACTCAACAAAAGCTTCATCTTCATTAGATCGGCAGCACTAACTTTGCTTGACACTTACGATTTTTCAGCAAGAAAAGTCATTATTCTATTTTGTCATAAAACTTCTTTACTTTTAGGACCTTAGAAAATATACCTGAAGTAATACCTGCTAGTTATCTACTTAGAAATGAACTGCCAAAATTTCTTCTCAAGTTTGAATAATTTGGAATTAATGCAGAGTAAATTTCCGAAGGGAATAGAAGTTAACATCGTTATTAACACCGATTAGTAGCTTGATGTAGTATTTACCGATGTAGTAGTCAAATAAACTACTATATGTAATGTTAAAGCTCCGCATAATTTTTACAAACTAAATAAAGTTCTCAAATTAGCAATCAATTACAAATTTTATAATTAAAGTATACATAAATAAAGAAATATCTTATTCTTCTATCAAAATTTATTTTATTTTGTATTACTAATTTGCTATCAAATTTACGTACATTTGTCCATTTGGGTTATTATTTTATCAGTATTCTTTCAAACTTTTAATATTACCTTAACAACATCGATCGATGAATCGCTGAACACATTTGTATACACGTAAAATAATTTTGTCTGCATATTCATAAATTTAAAAAATTTTGCTCGAACGGCAATTACTACGACCGTTAGATTTGCCGTCTCACGATCTATAAACCGATCCGAATGACGTGTCATGACGTGTTCGTTCTAAACACCAACCTGTTTAAATTCTAGCGATAGATGACGAAATCTGCGAAAGCTGGCTCATATCTATTCGCAAGAAGATTACTGCGAAGTACTACGGTTTTAAATCGCTTCAGGAAAGACGTCATTCTGGCACCATCACTCCGCACATTGGCGCCGTGTATCTTGTCCGAAGAAATCTATTCACTTTGCTTTATATAAACAAACTATTTGCTTAAATCTTATTCATGGTTTATTTTACATAGTCAGCGAGCTTAATTACGAAAAGTACTGCGTCACTATTCCAATGGAATGAGTCAGTATCCCAATAAAATAGACGCAACTTTTTCAAGGGAAAAAGAGAGAGAGAAAGACAAAATGAGCTATTATTTAGATTATTTTTATTTGATCTGATGAATAGATAATTCCACGATTATTTAATATAACTAACCGACATAAAAAAACAAAAAAGACAGAACATACAAAATTTACAGAAAGTTGCATACTTTAAGTTTTAATATGGTTTCACAATGCGTCCGTGTGCCATAACAAGAAAATTCCAAGAAGATACATATGCTTCTTAGCATGTGCAAATAAGAATAGAATTTTGAACTATGACGTTAGTTATCAGTTCAAGAAATGAGGATTTCCGTGGGCATAAACCGGAGAGATAACAATCTTCAGTTTCACGTGAAAGCAATTTCGCAACTTTTCATCGGAAATATATTTTATCGATTCAACAAAAATGTGTTCACAATATTCATACCAATTCCTAGGTTTTATTTTAATATATTTACAAACGTTTAATATCCTCTGAATTTTTAAGTTCTATACATTATTTCTTATGTCTATTAATATAATGAGACCATCCTTAACGAACTCTTAAATGATACTAATTAGAGAATGTATTTTACGAAATTGGTAAGTTTTGAAATTAATTTATAATAAAATATAATTACTAACAAAGCATTTAAACGGATTATTGTTATACAGGGTGTCCCAAATTTCACGTGACACCCGTTATAGACAGATTTCTGAGATCATTTTGAAACAAAAATCCTAATACCAAATGTCGAGGCTACAATAGTTTTCAAATGAGAAGAGTTTAAAGTTGACTGATCAAACTGTCCGAAATTCGCGCGCTCAGGCATGGCACATTGTACAGTAGTGAAGGTGTTTTCAAGCATCATTCTATTCTCGAAATTGATATAATTCTGCATCCGTTGTTGTAATTGTTTTTAATTTTCATTGTATTTATGCGTGGACTTATAATTTATACCTTAATTTATATCATTTTTTCACATGATAAAAATGTACAGATCAATATCAACTAATGAATTTTTTTTGTCTATGATAAAATAGAATAATGTATGGTAAAAATAGACATTTTTTATATCGGCAATTTATCCAAAATTGAATTAGAGATCACTATTGGCATATTGTTTGAAACAACGCGATAAAACATTGGGTAAGCTTAACAACTTAAATAATAATAATTAACTTAGTGCTAATGATAACAGAACATTATAAAAAATACATAATTTTGCAATTATTTATTTCAATAACGTTAATAAGAGTATAACAGATGTTATTCGGGACGTAGAATTATCAGCAGGAACGTATTTTTGGAACAAGTACATCGTGTGCATGAAACAGGATTTGTGATTCTTAACAGAAGAAGGATTGAAGTTGTTGAACGTCGTATTCTCATAGTTTAAATTGTAGAAGAAGCGACTCTACAAGCTGTATATGACAATGTGGTCATGGACATTTTGAACATTTATTATAAATAGGTACAAAAATTTATACATTTTTATCTAAATAATAAATTCTGTATTTTTGTAAAATGGTATATCTGTTTTATACTAATAGAAGATATGTCATATACAGCTTGTAGAGTCGCTTCTTCTACAATTTAGACTATGAGAATACGATGTTCAACAATTTCAACTCTTATTAACGTTATTGAAATAAATAATTATAAAATTATGTATTTTTATAATGTTTTGTTATCATTAATATCTATATACAGTGATTACGATTACAAGTAATCTGTAATCACAGGAGATTCCCGATTACAGTAATTGTAATTGTAATCTGACACGATTACACTCACAATTACACTGTTGGAAAATTTGTGTATTTTTGTGAAAAAATTTGCTGGTTAAAGTTTTTGTGTTAAGTAATCAACACATTCATATGTAAATTAAACACATGTCTGCTTTGTTAACTGAACTTAACAAATATGAAATGTAAAATTATTAAAAATGATTAAAAATTATTAAAATAATTTTTAAAATATGTTAAAGTAACACAATTTGCACGTATTATTAAATGTGTTAAAATTTACAGAAAAGAGTGTTGATTTTATTCTATAATAGAAGTGGGGATGACTGCGTGTTACTTATTACCATTTAACATTTTTATTTTAATAAGTCACATTACAATTTTTGACATTTTAATAGCAAAAATGTGTTCAGCCGAAAAATATCTTGTGGAATATGACGATATTTTGAATCATTTCTTAGTTGTATAAAAAAATGTACAGTTAAATTGCTGCTTCTCACATTATGCTAAAAGCAGCGTTAATTTTATGTTGAAGTAGATCTAGCGTTACCTATACTGAACCACAGCTTTTCCCTAAAAATCGCTGATTTCTCATCTTAAAATTCAAAATAACTTTAGAACCAAACGTGATAGAGCAATTTGGACAGCGGCATTGTTTTTTGTGACCAAAAATCTATGAGAGACATCTACTCTAATTAGAGTTAAGTGAATTACCAAAAATTTTTTTTATGGTCCTGTGTAATCAATTACTTAAACAATTCCTGTAATCCAAATTACTTAGTAATTAGACAGTATGATTACCGGTAATCATGATTACCAAAATAATCGATTTCTCTGTTAATTAATATTATTTATATTATAGGAATTGTTTAAGTTACATAATATTGATTATCAAAAGTAATCGATTACGTCCAACTCTGACTAAAAGTGACTTAAATGTGCCACTAAAAGTGAGCTCAGAATACGGGCCTTTGTCTCTGCTGCCATCAATCAATGTTTTTTGAAACATTATTAAATGTTAATTACTATAAAGTTGATTGTAAACAATTGGAAAGAAATATTATTTGACACATTATGTTACATCTTTTATTTTTACCCTTTTTACACTTCTGATAATAGCCTTAGTAATTGTGAGTGTAATCGTGTCAGATTACAATTACTGTAATCGGAAATCTCCTGTGATTACAAATTACTTGTAATAGTAATCACTGTATGGACGATTACCGATTACTACAAATCTAATCGTAATCTGTCAATCTTACGATTACATTACCTGTAATCGTGTAATCGGTAATCGATTACAAAATGCCCAACTCTGATTCAAGAATGTTCAGGATTTGTGGATTTCTTGACTTGTGAACGAAACACATTTTAGTGCCATAAAGTCCGTCTAAGACATTAAACCTAGTTCTTTGTCAACGGTATTGATAGTCGATACCAAAGCGAAAGGATAATAGCACTATTTATTCTGAGGCAACTTGGAAAAATGTAATATAAAAAGCGTAATATAAAAGTTGTCCTACAATTTCGTTATAATCATCTGTAAAATTTGTTCCTAACGCGGAACGCATTATTCATCGGCGTTGCATTCTTCTCTTCATCCCGTTTCGCCCCGTCCGCTCAGCGTTAGACTCAACGCCGCATGGTATATTTTTGACTTGTGGTGGTCTAAAGCTATTTCAAGACGAAGCCGAATCAACCTTCTGCACCAATACGATTCTTCGCTCCCACTTTCTCCTCTGGCCTCTTTATGGTCCCTGGCATCTTCCCTTTTTCGTCCCTGGAAACACTTTTTCTCTCAAGGGTATTGTCGAGCCGTCCAGCCAACGATATACGTCAGAAATAAATTTTACAATATTTAAGAAAGAAAAGATCGTGTTTATGCAGATTATCTAAATGACGCACGAACAGTCGAATAAATTCGCGCAAAGTTGCTGGAAAGAAAATCAAATAGAAATAGCCGTTCGTTGTTCAGTATAATTAAACTGACGCAGATAAACGGGATTATAAATTTCGGACAGTTTCTCGCTCGCGTAACTGCAAATTATCAATAAAATTTATTCAACGTGGTACGCGACAAAACTTCTCAATGTTCATTGTGATGCTCCTTTGTTGCGTTAAGAGACGAGTTTAACTGAGTTTGCAGTTGAGTTTACAGTTGAGTTTCCATTTACTCAATAATCAAATCTGATTTATGCAAACCGTTGCAGAGAATTTCCATTCTCTGCTATAATAAACTCTTTTAGTTAATAAATTCTTTAAATTATTTATAATTAATTTTGTTTTTGCTCTTTATAGTTTATTCAAAGTTATTTTCGTAGAAGTTATATTGTTTCACATTTCAAATCCATCCATACTTGATATAATCGCGCGGATACTAAAGCATGTGTACGAAGTAGCTGTTCAAGATGAACAATAATCCCTTACGGGTCAGAGGGATAATCTATATGATGATTCGACACGCACAATCCAATCGTGGTGCGCCACATTCGAAATTAGGTAGTCCTAATTGCAAATGCCATCCCTTGCGGATGGTCACTCCGGGAATGAGTGAGAGAGTGACAGAGAGAAAGAGGGGGGAGAGAGAGAGAGTAAAGAGAATTGCATACTTCCTCATTAGTTTACCAGATCCGTGAATCTGCGGCAGGCGGTACTCGATTCTCTATTAATTGTGAGATATGCATTGTTATCAATCGAGTTTAATTGAGACGATCGATGAATTGATAAACAATGATGAATCGGATATTCATACGCGCCAGAAAAGTATCGAATTTCTCGTTTACCGATGCTGATATTTCTATCGCCAAAATAAAAGTCGATTTTTAATTAAAAATATTCATAATAAATTGAAAGCACCGCCGCGAAAGGTCGATCGATCGAATCAAATTTATCGTTGATTTCCCGTTTGTGATAATTATTGTCCACGCGATAGGCGTATTTATTTTCCCGTTGAAAAACCGTCACTGTCACGTTCCAGTGAAGTCGAAGGTATTGCTGTGTCATAAATCTCATTTATCATGGTCATAATCCGGCGTTTCGTGTCGAATAACTCTCGCAAAATAGCAGGTCTGTCAATCAAAAGACGTGCCTTGCTTATATCTGTAGAAGATACTCATGTATCTTCTCCGAAGCGAGATCTTATTGTAATCATGCTAAAACGCGAAATAAAACGTTCGAGATTTATCATTGCGAGTTCATCAACGCGAAATAATAATTCCGTGAACCTGAAAATTACAAGTTATGGGATTATAGATCTATCAGATGTACGGAATGTACCAGATTTATATATGTATAATAACTTACAGATTTTTATATATATATATATATATATATATATATACTTGTAATTTTAAATTTTTATAAATGCATTAATTGTAAATATCTTAATTGATTGTAAATAATATATATATATATATATATACATATATATATTATTGTACTATTATTATATAAGATAAGAAAATATCATAAAATTTGCAAGGACAGATATTTACAATTAATGCATTTATAAAAATTTAAAATTACAAGTATAAATCTGTAAGTTATTATACATATATAAATATGTATTATATATATATATATATATATAAAATAGAACTTTAACTATTATTTGCTTACAGTTTTTTAATATAAATTTTAAAATAAACAAAAAACACTTTCATGAGAGATTATCTACTCAATTTAACAATACATTTAAATTCATTACAAAATGCGTACTTAAAATACTTGCGCTTTAATCTAGAGAACACTTAATGGAGGGTTGGAGCGTTCGATTGCAAGGTAAACGGATATACCTGATGTCGCGTCGAATGCAGTTCTACGAGAGCCTTTGATAACGTTGACACACAGAGAAGCACTATCATGCGCATTAGAAACATAAGTGGTATGTCATGTTGACATGGGCTGCGTAAACAGTCTTAAGTACATGTACGCAGGCCAATATACAAAGATAGGAGTTAATGCATAAATAAACGTAAAACCGTACACACTCGTCCAGATTATCCGACAGTTGTTTATTTCATTTGATCTTTTGTCGTAATGCATGCTGCGCGATTGCTAAGATAAAAGAGCAGCACCTAGCAATAAAGTATTAAATTGTTTTAAAACACTTTACTATCTTGAATAAAAACTGGTAAATTATAAACGTTTAAAAAGTTCAAAATGGAGTTAAAAATCGAGAAGTTAAAAAAAAATTTTTTTTTAATATTATTAAAAAAGTATTTTTTTGCTTTAAATAATAATTCAAGGATACGAGAAAATAAAAATTTTTTTATTATCTTGGAATTTTTTAGTGAATTTCTAATCAATTTTTAGATTAATATTTTGATTATTATAATGATTAAAACTCAGACTTAATATATAAAATAAATTAATCATATAATATATTTTTTCTTAACAATTGCAAAGATCATTAATTATTTGCATATAAATAATTAATACATTATAATTTAATACATAAATGATATAATAATCCTAATTTTTGTGTGTAAAAAAATTAATATGGAATATTTTTTAAATAAGTTCGAAATAATAAATGAAAAATTAAAATCTTAAGGATAAAAATACGTATCATATATGGATAAAAGGATTTTGACAGGCAGAATAATATCCAGCTCATGTATTTTGCTCGTTTTATTATTTCCAAATCTTGCTTAGAACCTGAAGAAATTCTTTCACAATCTAATAATTAATTAATGATAATTAAGTTTAACATTAACGCCTGACAACGACGAAGTAAAGATTATAGATATATATATATTTATATTTATATATATATATAAGCTAATCCTTGCCCAGACACACGAATTGATATGCAATGTTAAATGTGTTACTTGTTTTCTTTCTTGTTTCATTCGTCCTATTTTTCTTTACGGGCATATAAATAAATTCTTATTGCTTAATATTTTCTTGTTAATATATAATATATATATAGTATTATTACATATATGATGATATGTTTTTGTAGTCCCAATGATTAATATGCACGCGTTTGTGCAAATGTCTCCGGCGTGAGACATGTTATGGACGGATTGATCTAGATCACGTCATGGACGTTCCGAATTGTCGAACGATCATCACCCCACGATATCCACTGATAATTCCCGGTGGCAGTTCTTTTTACCCCTCGATATACTATTATGTTCCGATCGACTTTCGAAATGTCCGTCACGCATCCAGCAGTATTTGACGAGGCCTCAGATTGTCGTTTCAAACCTCGTCCGTGATGATAATAAAACAAAAGAAACACGTTTATATAGATGTAGATATAATATACGAAAGAGAAACAGAAGAAAATGAAGAAGAAGAAGAAGAAACGAGAGAGAGTCGCGATCGTCTACGGCTCCGATTTTGTACCTTGCCGTAGATCGATTTTCGGAGAGGCGTGTCCACTCAAGCCCCGTCGACATACTGATTAATTATTAGTATTATTACTATTGTATTATTACTATTATTATTAATATTATTATTCGCTCACTAAATATCATATTCTTATCTCTGAACATAGTTCAATGTCGCTACGGTAAAGTTATTATTCTTTAAATATCACAATAACCTTACACAGAAAGCTGCAGCTAATTTTATCATTATTATTATTATTACTATTCATCATTATCCATTATTATTACTATCGGTATCGGTATTGTTATTATCTACGAATTTACGCGCGAACTTTATCTCGTAAATATGTCAGATGTATTGTATTCCCCTCTTTTTGTAACGAATACGAAAGTATTACCGTTATTATTATTACTATCTTTATTTAGTGTTGCTATTATTATTATGCACGCACAATCTTTAGGGTAATCGTCGTCGTGCCAAGCGACGCACGCTTGCGTGAACTCGATTTTGCTGCCTGTGTACTGGGCCATTTCGGTGGTTAGCGTGTGTGATTGCTCTCGTGTAATTGATCAACAAAAATCGTATGTTGCCAATACAGTGTACACAAGTTTCCTACACTGCTCAATTATTATTGAACAATGTCGACATAGAATTGCTAGTTACATGACCGCCAGCTTGTACCCTGATGAATAGTACATGTAATGCGCGATACGATAATGAACCCCGAGTTTACTGAGTAACATGGAAAAAAAACGCCTATTGAGTAATAAAAAAAACTTATTATAAACGATCGAGATTGTCCATGAATTATATGACAAACAATTTGAATAGTCAACACATATTTGTGTATCGAAATTATTAAAATATTTGGATTTCAGATATAATGCTACCTCTATAAATCATTAGAAGTATATGTTTTAAACACTTATAATGCTGCACAGTCACTTATATTCTTAACAGTAAAGAAGTACATGTAAATAACTATTAGTTCTCTAAAAATGTAATTATTCACATCAAATCCAATGATCCAAACACTGAAATAATTCGTTTCTCTGCATTGATTAATTTAGATTCTAGAGATTGCATTATAATGAAACCTATCATATCCATCTTGCCGCATTCGTGAAAAAAATCTATTTGATTTTTCAGATTGTGAAATTTACAGTATGTAAGACAATGATCTAGAATTATGGGTTCACTATTTTTCGCAGTTATAAATACGTAGATTCGAGTTTTCAACACTTTGCGGACTGACGGTGCTGTACTGTAGCATGCGCAGGGGACGGACTAGTTTCTGCAGCTGTATGCACGTGATATACATCAGAGATTAAATATAAAATTATAATCTCGAAAGTGGCGATTATATCTTTGTAAGCGAACATGTAGTCGTACTCAATCGCAAAAATAACATTTGTATTTGTCGCGCAGTATTCTTCCAAAGCGGACCAAGTATAGGACGTCGATTCATACACTTCCGTCCGCAAAGCGTTAAATTCACTCGAACGTCAAGTCTGTCGACTGGTCGCTCGAGTGTGTCGAAAATTCATATTTTCGCAACACTTCGCTAATCTTGGACATTCCATGGACAATCTTCACAATGAATAATTTTTACAAATAAATCATCTCTATGTAAACATATCGCGTGGAGGAAACTGTTATGACCGTCATATATATTTAACAGAGAAAAATCACACCGTTCCGCGTTCGAGTGAACAATCCAAGGTGATCGTAGAATCCCCATAAACCGACGCCGATTACGAGAGCGGAAGCGATTATTATCGGTAATCATTAATGGATTACGTGAAGATTCCGCTTCCGATCTGTAAGGATTCGCGAGATGTGCGGGCGCGTTTCTGACGATCATTCATCTGTGCGGCTAACGAGTGTACGATAACCAAGTGTAAAGAACAAGTAACGGCTGATGCAGAGCATAGAACTCTGACGCCAAAAAGATCGTCAAGCAAACGCGCCGTCAACCTCTGCGCAATCAGATAAAACTTCTCTTGTGTATAGAAATCGACTCGCAAATTTGTTTTTATCTACACATTATCATAATTCAAAATTTTCGTTTTCTTGAATTGAATCATGATTCAATTTCATGATTTGCCCCAAAAGTCATTTGTATATGCATCGTGAAATCCAGAAATTTTAAACGATCAACACATTTATAAATATATATATGTATATATATATATATATATATATATATATATCTAAAAATGTAAAATAAATTTCTAAAAGGATCCAAAACAAAATGTTTCTTTCCTTTCCAACATCCCAAAAATTTTTAGAAATTTTTTATAATAGTTCTACTAGATCTGAATTTTAAAAATATTTATTTTCTCGAGGATATATAAAATCTTGAAGAATTTAAAAAATGTACATTTTAAATACAAACGTATATTAAGGCAAAGAGTCTCCACGATGCATTGGAGCCAACTCTAATAAATTTCTACGATGCAGATCAATAGACTATTACATATTTAAATGCACATATTACATGTACATATATATACATGCATACGAGATTCATGTGACAGGGAATATTCCCATTTTCCTCGAACGCTTCCACTCCATCGATATTATGCATTACTTTCAACTACATATCTCCCTCTTTCAATATCTTCCGCCTATCTTTCACCCAGCCACCGAGCACAAACCGAAGCCGCGTGCATACACGCGTTCACGCATGCAATACGCGCGCGATGTGAATCTAGAAACAACACGCAAATAAATACACGGACAACGTAGCTACACAAAGAGACACGTCCTTACATACATACAGACGGATACAAATGTAAGACACGGGTGTATCTATCGATTAATAAACGCCACAGAACGCTCGCGGTTGTCTACGAACGACGAATGTGGTCCAATGCGTGCCCTTAATTATAGCGATTAGCTTGGCGAAACGCTCGATCATTTACTACGCCCGACATATTTATCTATTTGCCTGAAAGAAAATTATAGGACGTCTTTTAAGCTTTAACATTATTGAAACAAAGCTCCGTATTATGAAAAGATCAATTATATATTGTGTTCGATTTAAATAAATATATTTTCCTATGAAAAACTAATTTAAGCTACCTAATATTACTAAATATATGATTTGCAATGTGAGGAAATTAAGTGTAGTGCAGATACTGTGAGTTGTAAGTTGCAGAACTTAAAAAAATCTTTTCTTTTCAATATAAACACTAATATTATATTCACTGTTGAAAACATAATTCTTTTGGACTAGATCGATTTATAATATCTTCTTCATCTTTCACTCATAGATATAATTCTTTGAAATACCCTGAGATAAATAATAACATAAATAATAAGATAGGTACACTGGCATGTTTTTTTTATAATGGAGACGGGCCCAGCATATATCATGAATGATCGATCGATTTCGCTGTTTCTGATATGTTAAGAATGTAAGGGCGTGTTTTTTTTATCACTTTCAAAATATCGTACGTCACTGTACAATGTATAAGTATCAAAAGCAGTTACGTGTTTTCCCTCGGGAATTCTCATTGCAAATTGAGCGATGCCGAACGATCCTCGTATCTCGAGTTACTGTTCGATCTCGTGACACGTGTGATTGTCATATTCTGTTTTTTTTTTTAACTGAGATTACGCATGTCGCAGCATTGACTATGCAGATTCGTCTTTGACATATTCGCGAAACAGATCATCTTATAAGAAACCTTATACAAATTAAACTTCTCAATATTCACAAAGTGTATTTAGCGGTTAACTGATTCTATTCCCTCGGCTGTGGAATGTATGTTAAAACACAAAATCGACCATCGCCAGATGTATCGCTCGAATTCAAATTTTGTTATTCTTTTCGAATGCGAATTGTGATAGCTCGATACCCCAATTGACATTGACCCTGTCAAAGAATTATTAGTTACACGACGCTAACTTACACATCCACAACATGCTTCTTAAGCGTCTGCGAAAACGCAGCTTTCAATCACGCGTGGCCGACATATACCGGACGCGACACAATGTGTGCGCGGTGTCCACCTGAGTGTAAACTCAGATCTGTGAAGCAGAATTCTAAATCTACAGATCCATAAATCCACACGTTCTAAAAATTCATACAATCGAATACTCGCGAATCAATGAACGTATCTATAAATTGAATGAGAAAAGTTCCCGGACTTACGGATCCGTAAAGCAAGAATATTATAAATTCGTGTCTTCAAAGATCCGAATATACTGGTATTCACAATTTCGTACTAATTCACGGACACATGTATAAATCGGCAAACTCACGTATTCAGAAAGCGGGATCGGCGAGTCTATAACAGCATGAGACTTCCACACGGAACACACTATATGAACACGCTAGAATAAGCTTATAATCCTAGAATTTTCGCATGCCTCGTATAAACTGCTCCATCCGTCTCAATTTATAGGATCATCAAGAATATTAGTATAATTTTCGTTGACAGATGGATAAATTAATTCATCGATTCATAAGAATTCATAACAAGAGTTCTTCACGCTTACTTTGACCTTATGACGCTCTTAATGGGTATTACTTATCACATCATTCTTTCAGAATCAGGATAAAAGTGAAGAACTCTTCCCATATTTCGTTCATCTAATCATTTTATCAAGGATATCCGGTTTCGCGACCGGAAACTGTGAACATCTGGTACGAAGTACCACAGTTCGTCGTGTAGACATCCGTCCATATCACCGTCTACAAATATTTCCATCTCGTGAACGGGTTTGCCCACACACACACCCACACACACACATCCAAATACACACGTACATACACACATATATACGTACGTACATATACACAGACGCGCAAATAATTAATTAAGCAACTATAAGTCCCGACTCTTCTCATCTCGGACGATCCTCTAGATAAGTACATACTTCGATATCCGAACATTAAAAAATCTCTTTTCTAGGCGCCCTCCTTACTCGCTCGTGTGCACAACCTCCCCCCGAATTTGTGATCTCAATACATAGTCGTCGTTGTGAATCGATCTTGCGATCGTGGCTTGGACGGGTATAAAGGCTGCCGTCGATGATTGAATAGGATCACGTCATAGTGAATAAAATTCGCAAAAATCGAATCTCCTTAGATAATAAAAAATAAATAACATTACATATATTATATTATGCTATGAAATTTGCGAGGGGTATTAATTTAGTGAGTTTATTTTTAAAGAAGGACTTCAAACAGAAAAAATGTTGATATCATAAATTTGGTTATAATATACAGATGATGGAATTAAATAAGAATAGTTATAGTTCACTGTGACAATCATCCAATCATTGCCTTTTCAATTTTATGTCAGAATATCAGCGTTAGTAGAAAGTCCATGGCGCATATCAAATACGCATGTCGCTAATTGCACTAATGAATTTAGCATCTTTTCTACAGCAATATACATTCAAAATACATTCTGTAACGTGACTATAAAATGATTGACGTAAATTCTCTTTTCGAAGATCGATGTTTAAATGTTAAAATTTGTTTAATAAGTAATCTTCTTTTTCTTTAATTAATTAGCTTATGGGATTTAAAGTCCAGTTTAATTCATACTGACAAATATTATAACGATGTATATATAGATCCTGGTCTCATGCAATAATCGTTACTATTTGTGTGGCGGGATGCACGAGAGAAAAAAGATTTGTAATTGGCAATAATGGCATATATGAGCCAACTGGTCATCGATTCTCGACCCTCTTGAACGATAATTACGATAATCATGAGATTCGCGAGAATACTTTCGTGTGAAGGCGCAAAGTAGCATTTTAAACTCTTTGGGATTATTTGCATGAGTCGCGTAAATAATAAATAATCGAATAGTCTCAGGTACTTATACCAGAAAGAATATTCGTCTCGAGGGAATGCATCGAAATACTGCGCGATTTCCGAATTTAGAGGATCAACGCGAGGATGCCGAACGATCGCGCGAGATTATTCCCCAGCTTGTTCGGGAAAATTCGAGAGTCTTTAGAAGAAATTATTCGAATTTACACCAAAGCTCGGTTTAAGGCAAAAATTACAAAGCGATATAATAATAATATCGATTCCCCTTTAACAGTCTCATAAATTAAACGCGATAACAATCATAATATAAAAAAATCAATCAATGCCCTATCAAAAAATTAATTAATTAATATTATATTACTTGTTTGACTTCATTCATGTTAAATTTTTGTTAAATACTTAGCTTTCTTTCAATCTCTCATATTAACTCACAGTTCTCTTTACGCAATTTTAAAAAGCATGTTTATTTACCACACTCGCATTTAAATTTTATTTCACTCCAGATTTAAATTTTATTTCGATTTTAGAATTCCAATTGTTAATATTTTTTATAACCATTCTCCAATGCGTCGTTCAGAAATGGTGTCGATATTTCGCATAAGCGATACCGATGTGCCCGAGCGAAGGATACCCACGTCAATCGATTACTCGACACGCGCGACATAATCGTATAAATATAATATACGTGGATTACCTGAGCACGACCGGCTTCAAGAAGAATTCGCAAGCCGTCTATATTTTTGCTAAATAACGAATCAAACTCACCATCAGGCTGCGACAATTGCAATATACAAATTGACTACACCCTCGATTCCACACGTACGTGCGTCGCCGAGTCGCTTAATTATTTCGATTACTTTCAGATAAAATACCACGGATTACTTCGATCTCGATGGCTTCGAGCAGACATCATATTTTTTTGCCGCGCATCTACTTATAGATATTCTCAATGTAAATCCATTACTAATAAAAATATCATGATAACAGTAGTGGCTTCCATATAAACAATATCCGTTTTCTAACGAGCAAAATTACAAAGTATCGAGTACTTTCAAATGAAGAAAATACAGATGTCTGATCGCAGTTGTTCTCTAAGATATCGAAGTCCACGGTATATATACATATACATATATTCGTCTAGCTTCGTCTTTACTTACGTCGCGCGTCGTCAGACGGATGTAACATCAATGACAGAATCAACTAAATACCACAGAAAGCGCGTGTGATACTACGATTAACAGCTATGTAGAACAGTCTACGTTTACTTAACTATCTACTCGCAATCTTATAAAACTCCGAAAAACACATCGTGACGTATTATAATCCACCGCTAAAACAGGTTCTCGCGGTCGCTTAAGTCAATTAACAAAATCGTATTCAAATAATAGGAAAGCTGTTTTTAGACTATCGTACTTTTCTTCTCCTTCCCCCCCCCCTTTATTCTCCTCCTCCTTCTCCTCATAGATCATTCGTCCGGAATGTATAAACTCCCTTCCTCGACACTTATCACTGGTATCGGTGCGAAGCTCTGCCCGTTACCCGATATATATCGCCGCGGCAAATCCGCTTCGCATTTCGCGCGCTTTAGAAAATTGATATGTATTTTGTCTATGCATCTCTCATCGTGCCATCTCACTTTCACTTTCATTTTTGGTGTCTCGACAATACTACTATGGTCATTACTTTCGAAGTATGGTCAGGCTCGAAGGAGCTCTATTATAATCCTGGTTGCCCCCCCTATATATATGCTCATATATATATATATATATATAGTGCGATAAGGTACGTAGCCCTTTCGGCGCTGGCAAATTTGAAACGCGGTTTTCATAGTTATTTTGTTTCATAAATAAAAGATATACAATTTAATTGCAAATTATATTACTTTTTGCCTGTTTCTTCCTTAAAACCATCTTTTCTCATCGAAAAGCCTGATAATAATTCGACACGATCGATTGTAAGTTTTTACGGACGATCTCTGACTACCGGTGTGCCAATCTTTCCTCCTTTTATCCGTTAATTATTGAAAAAAGTGATTATGCGATATTCGTCTCGATATTAATGAAATGTTTCAAATGAAAAATTCCAATTCAGATAATTATGTTTAGCGTTAAACGCAACGCTAAATAAGGATTGCATCAGAATGCCTTTCGATTATAATTTTCTGTATAGTTTTATGGTGGTACAGAGGCATTAGAATCTCGAGGATCGATCCTGCCACAAGATCTTCCTACGAGGACGGAATCGGGATCTACGAGAGAAACTCAAAAAGCAAAGGCGAATTATACTTTCGCGCGATTCGCACGCTTGCCTTGATCTTTCTTCGCGCTATCATTACGGTAGATTGGTGCGATCTAGCATCGGGTGGTGCATATTAATGTTTTTTCACAGCGTGATATAGTCTTTGTGAGGTCTATTGGTAGTCTTTGGATCGATACATTGCCATCTTTGGTGATCTCGCGTTCTTCGATCTCGCTTCCTTCCCCCTTTCAGTGAACTTCGCGCGGACGTGAAGTTCTTATTGTAGATCAAATTTTATAAGATATTTCAAGTATGCAAACCATTCGAGTTGTAATTTGCCGAAGTGTACAGTGGATTAATCATGCGAACCAATGATTCGATATTGTTAGAGCGAGAGCGTGTCTCCTCGAAGGAAAAATCGTACAATCGAGTAATTTAATGCTGCAGATTGCTACTTTATATTTCTTAATTTTCGAAACATCTAAACCTTTCATAGACTTTCTTTTGTACATACTCAATTCATTGATCCATAAATTTTTACGTTTATGCATGTAAAACAAAGATTCAAACATGTATTTATATATATTTACTTTCAATCCCCCATATTTTCATTAATTAATAATTTTTAAAAATGATCGTTTCATTTACATTTTATTCGTTGAATGTACGATTTCCTCTTGAGTTTTCCACTCAATAAACGATACTTTTTGCTACTTTTCTTCCAGAATAAAAGAGCGCTATAGGGTCCCGGTCACGCTCGCATTTCGCATGATTCGTTTCGCAGTGTGTTGCGCACGATTCGCTTCCACGATACTGTATGTATATGCCTATACACGTGTATATATATATATATATATATATATATATATATATATATATACGTATATAAAAAAGAAATAAAACGGACTCGCTAGAATAATTTCCTAGAGACGGTACAAAATATCTGATTGACATGTACTTCTCGCCCCTGTATTTTAAAAGTCGCGCGGTTTATATATATATTTTTTCTTCATATATATATATCTATCTGTAGATATATGTATATATATACTTCTTCATATTTTATATTAACTAATATATCCTTACGCGAATACCACTCTATGTTAATGTAATAATAGCGTACTGCCTACTGATATGTGTTAGTTCACTTGTAAAGCACTTTAAAATTCAATCTAACGATTCATCGATTCCGATCATGAATAACGACGAATCCGCCTCTTAACGGCTAATTACAAAATAACGAGCTATTGAATACACCGAATAATGCGTTTGCCGCGCCGCATCCTCGCATCTTTCCAAGATCGACGATCATCCCACGCGATCGCGATACTCGAGCGATCACGGCCGCGTTATCCAAACTTATCCGCTGTACTTCTCATTAGCCTCTCCTCGTTATATTTCTCTCCTTATCTTGCCTTCTTTCTTGCTAGTTAATTATTCGTGAATCATCCTCGACAAATTTGAAATTCTTAAAGTTTTTTACTCTTGATACTGACGTATTCCATTAACCCTTTGCACTCAGATATAATTTATACTATTTTTCTTAATTGCAAAAGATACACGTTGAGATTATGATACTTTTTTTTTAAAGAGGAAGGCCAACCGTGTGTAAGTCTGGTTCCAAGCGCATGAAAGCTGTTCCATCCGCAATGATACGCTATAATCAAGTTCCTTTTTATTATTTAATTAGACGTTAACGTAATCATTTATTCTTAAATATCTGAAATGGATACTCTTGTATGAGAACAAATCTAAATCTCAGTCCATTTCACTGCTCCTTGAATTGTAAGGCCTCGATTCGATTACAACTTAGATTATACTTTCTAAAGTTCCGTAAATTACATTTTACAGCAGTGGCTTGTCAGTTAGTTGTAGCATTAAATCCAAAATTTGTAGCATTACAAAATATCAATTTTTGATCCTCCTCCATCCGATAATCTACGTTGATATGTAAAGTAGGACCCGAGAGTAAGAGTGCAAAGGGTTAAAGTGGAAATTCGAACATTTTGCCTGTGACAATAATATTCTTCTACTTCATCCCATTATTTCTTCTTCTCATTTTCACGCGTGTACTCGGATGTATCGTGTGTTCGTCAAGTCCCAATATCGCAGAGTGATATTTCTAACGTAGTGCTCTCCAGTCGCTTTCCGTAGAAAAATAAAGAACATACTGGCGCGATCACGACTTGACGATTGATGACGGCGATGATAGGCGATCAGTGGTGAATGATCGATCGGTTCGCCCGAGCGCGCCGGTGGATGATCGCCATTACCGACATAATCCACTGTTTAATCGGCGGCTATTTTTGTTTCTTAAGTAACTTCCACTTTCGTTAATTGCGGATGCATGTAATAAATGCCCAGTGATACAACGCGGATACGAAGGTTGGTCGTGAAACTCAAGGATTCATCGGTGGAAGCTGCGTAGGATTACTGAAAGCTACACTAACAATTTTCATTATAACTATCTACAAAAATCTAATAATAATAATTATAATCTCATGTTATAATTATCGCAAACACAATCGTTATGCAATCCTTTTAAAAACGCCAACTTATTAAAATTCTGCATCAAAATTATATACAGATATCATTATAATTTTTTAAAAACACGCTTATGTGTGTTTACGTGAGACACAAAATTTATAAATTCCGCACGAATACAAACGAATCGAAGAAAAATCATATCAAAGAAAAATTCCGAATTTTCATGAATTTGTTGAGCTATTTCAGAAAACGCGTTCCGCTCGAAGTCACGCCGAATACTCGTCTTTGATCCTCGAATCATTACGAGATCTTCAATGCGCCCTCATTGCAGCTTTCCGCCACCGAGAAAGTAAGAGGGGAAAACCGGAGGGAAAAGGGAGTGCGATAGAGGGAGGCGAAATAGAGGCGAATATGGGACGTATTTCGGGTACGGTTGCACATTTAGAGAAGCGCCGGGAGTTCTCTCTTTGGGAGTTTTCGAAAAATCGGGACAAGATCTATGTGTGTAACGCGCTACCGATTACAGCTTGTGACTCGACCAACAGAAAGGCACTTGGGCAAATTACGTGCCGAGTTGGCCGCCGTTTCTAACACGCGGGGCACATCACCTTCACTACCACCCTTTTTTCTTCCGTCCGCTCTCTCTCTCGCAATTTTTCTTGCTTTAGAGAAGCGAACGGTCGTTCAAATTCTCCTCTCACCGCACTTTAATTTTCACCTACAGGCTTAACCCTATGATATGTTCGCGTTCGTTATGTATATATGTATAAGATTATTACTTACAATCATTCTCTTACCTAACATCTCTTATCATTCTCTCGATCTGATCGCTCTTTCTGTCTTTCTGCATGTTCTCTCACATTCGCAAATCCATTCTCGCTTGCATTTCTGCTCGGACTTCCTCCTTTCTTTCTTCTCACGCTCACGCTCACGCACACACATACATATTCTCTCTCTCTCTCTCTCTTTCTCTCTTTCTCACTCTCCTCATCCTCGCCTAGGACTCTAGACTCTTCTTAACAAGATACAATAGTTAAATGTACGCGCGCTCGTGCTTCGCGCAACGCGCCGATGATAAAACATAAATACACGCTTCTTAGGGCACCTTTGGTATTAAGCTTGATGTACTCATCTTCGCCTCGCTTGTTTCGTTTCAGTGTGTAGAATACGCAATTTTCGCGTTAGAGCCACCACCAGGATTCGCATCATGCCTACCAATGAGCTTAATTTTTACGAGACTCGATTCTTACGACATTACTTTTCCAACGATACGAACAATTTGAAAAGCTCGAGCTCGATGTGATGACTTATTTAATGAATTTTTCAAAAATTCTTTTTCCGAAACACCCAATAGATTATATCGATGAATGCAATTTTCATGGTACGTCGCAGATGCATCCTAGGGTGGCATGATATGTCTGAAAAAATCTCCGCGACTGTCGCGCGTAAAATTTATTTGTATAATTGTGTATGTATGTGTGTGTGTGTGTGTATGTACGAGTAAACAAATATCGCGATATAACGTGCGCGTGTGACTGCGAAGAGTGCCATTCTTCTTTACATATGTATACACATACAAGAAATAAAATTCGCTTCCTCGCTTGCTTCGTTCTTCTGCTGCCTCCTCTTCGATGCTCTATCTGCCCCATTTCTGTCACCCCGCCCCTGTCTCTCGCTTCGTCGTCGTCGATCGCGATCAAAGACACGGTGAAAATAAATAGTAGGTAAAGGTAGGTACGCGAATCGATAAGTTAAGTTTGTTAAAAAATATATATACCTAGGAATTATTATGTGATTATATTGGGCCCCCAGCTAGAGTCGCGCGAACCAACACGCCTCCGCTCTGCAACGTCGAAGAATTTACAAGAATTTGCCTACCGATGTATTCGCTGTGTCCCTTTCGGGCGGAAGAGCGACCGAAATCTTGCCCTTCCACCCACGCTCGCAATTTTTGGGTCTCTCCTTTTCCTTTCTTTCTCGTATGTGTATGTGTGTTTGTGTATCTACTGCTCCCGCGTCCTATGTTTCGCTCCCCGATCTCTCGCCGACGAATCTTCGACTGCTCGACAGTGTGCGACTTCTTGTGTGGTTCTTCCTTGTGTGGTTCTTCCTCGTGTCTTGTTTTCCGGTGGATATCCTGTCTTACGTGAGCGCGTCCTGTCGTCTCCTCGGGCCGCCCGATACTCTGCCTTTTTACATGCCGTTGATGTCGATCTTAAGGTTGGCCGTTTTCTTGTCTCTTTGATCCCTGAAAAGTCGATGCAAACGATTAGGACGATTCGTGATATGTGGCGCAATATATTCGAAACGCAAGAGGTCATCTAATTCTAACTAGACGTTTTCAAAATTAAATCGCCATTATTAATACGCGAGACTATCTCAGACAGAATTAATTACTTCTTTCTGGAACACAATAATTTTTTTATTTTCTCGCCACTACGCTACTATATATATGTACAATAAACATCGATTCTTAATAACATACCGACAAGAAAAAAATTGCATCATCTTTAAGTTATAATTATTAATATCATTAACTCAAATATGTTCAAAGATATTGTAAAAAATTCAAGTTCCTAAGAATGAAAAATTTATGAAATCGAGTTTTGAACATTTAAAGACACAAGCGTCAAAAGGCGCAAGGATTCAAGACCCGAAAGTCGGCGGTAGTTCATAATGCATTTTTTAATACCGGTTCTCAATAAGTCACATGTGGTGACAGTTTGAAAAAAGACTCAGTCAAGTGCCCGACCGAAGATGAAAGGACAACCTACATTTGTCTTGTTACCACATAAAGAGTGTCCGCGTGAAGCTGAAGAGACGACATTGCCATTGAGTAATTTGCGTACCTCATTAGGACGTGACTGTGCTGAAAAGCGCTCTTTCACGGTTTGCTCAAAGCTCTCGGTCGACGAAGGGGCACACACACGGCCAAGAAAAGGAGGACATAATAAGGGAAGCAGAAGATATAGAGATATAGATGGATAGATTGAATTTTGTATCTTGAGAAAGAAATCCCGCAGGAACAAACAAAGATTTTATGAATAAAACGTATTTACATCTACCTACTTACATCTACCTAGGGTAGATTCAAGGCGGGGCGATGTAAATAAGAAAATAAAACAAATCTTACGACAATATTTCTTCACGGCGTATTAGTATTGTAAAAATTCTTAAATATAAAAAGAATTATAACGATTTTCAGCATTTTGAATAAATATAATATATTTAATTATACGTCAAGAAATATTTTATAATATAAATTTATAATACATTATATGTATATATACGGAGAAAAAAAACACAATATATGTAAATTTATATTAATAAATACGATTTACCAAAGTAAAAATTGAAAAATAAATAGATTAAAAAATTTAAAGCTTTAGTATTTACATAAAAAGAAATTAGAGAGTTTAAAAATTCAGAAAGAGTAAGGATGTTTTGGAAATTTGGGATTTTTGTTGTATCTGTGAAGCAAATAAACGCAAACAAATTTTGAAAATACAAAAACCAAGAAACTTTTCTCCCAGAGCCGGAAAATTAAAAACTCGACTATTCAACATCACAGGTCTCTGGGGTCTCTGCTGTTCTTCAACAATCCTATGAAAAGGTTCTCCTTCATCTATTAAAAGCGTAAATGCGAAAGGTTTTCTGATATACGTGCAGGGAGGACAGAGGAAGAGGAAATATTCATAGGATTGAATGTGTTCGTTCGGAAAAGGGCAAGAGTTTTAATTCATCGAGTATCCCACCAGGTGAGCGTTGCGGTGCCAGACGTCTCTATAAAACGACGTGAATTAACGATGACGTGTTCGGCCGTGCCCAGCCCCAAGCGGACCGTATCGATCGTTTAATTCGAAAATGGGGAGGTCGATCCGTAGCCGCAGCTTCGTTTATAGCGTGACCAATCGCAACTTTTCGGCGTCATGTATGAATAAACAAGTTGCGACACAATCGTAACTGCAAGCGAACGGTATCGATCCACCGATTTCAAAGGGTAAGGTCGAGCGATCCGAAGCGCTCTTTTATACCGTCCGATCAATTTTTGGTGACACACTTTTGCCCCGACGCGAATCCATTTTCGGATGTTTCGAATGGATTGCTGAGTCTTTCAATTCTATCTCTCAATCTTTTACATATTTCAAAAATGCACTATCTTTAAATCCATAAATTTCCTTCGAGATCTCTTTAAATCTTTAAAAATCAATTGTTGCACATAGCATATTCAACGTTGCGTATATCTATCTTTGATTAATTCATTTTCTTTTTAACATAGAGTTAAAAAAGATAAGGCTATAGTCAAAAAAGGACAATAAATCGTGAAAATAAGTTCATTTTATTCAGACTATTGGTTTTTAAGCTAGATCTTAGTTATGTAAATTTTGCAATTTAAAAGGACTTGCATACTTGCTTAATTTCTTATAGTCTTCTGTCTTTGATTGCTACGGTTATTATCCTCTATTTAACTGAAAAATGATGCAAACTTTTTCTTGCTACGTCTATTAGGCATCGAATATTACGTATAAATAATGCCATGAGCTTTACCGAAATATTACTACCATATTTCGACTAAACGAACAACTCCGCCAACATCATTTAACGCAGCTTAATTACTTAGCTAATTAATTAGTTCAATCTTTTTAGCGGTTGGATAACCTGTGAGTTGAACTTAGTTCAGCCCTTAAATTACGTAAGTAGGATCGATCCTTAAATGTCCGACGAATCTTCCTTCATCGGCGGAAATACGGTCTTGATTAAAAGCGCAACCTCAGAATCATCATTTGGTCTGACTTTCCTCTTTTTTATCTTACATGGCTTTTTATTATAATCCTTGCAATTCATTTTGTTTAGACTGATCAAAGTTAAATCCAAAAATAAAATGAACGTTAAAATATAAAAACTTCTTTGTTTTTTAAACATTTCAAATATTTTTGTACAAATATTTTTGAAAAATATAGGGCCTTATGATATAAATAGGAAACAATTGCATTTCAGTGAAATTTTAAAATATATACAAAGTTTATCATCTCAAACAAAAAAAAACAATTAAAAATGTTTTATTATCACAACCCTTAATTGTTAATAAAAAATAATTTAAGTCAATGAAACTGATTCTAATATTTTATACAGTCAATTTTTCCCCAAGCGTTACTACAGCCGATTAGTATAACGTTACTACAGGATGGTGCATAGTGCTCGTCATATCTACATGGTACAGTAAAACAAAGACAGATTTGATACAGCGGAAATAAATATACAGGAAAGGAAAGGATTTTGTATGAAGGAAATTACACTCCGTAAGAACGAGCAAATCGACAAACAGGCACCAATAAAAAAGGAATACGAAGAGAATACAACAGGAAGGAGAGAGAACTTGGAATCTAGGATTGAAACCATATAATTTGGATGAGTTCAATTTTCAATGCTACGATAAAATTTACATTGCCATCAAATATCGTATTCCCATCCGCCAGGATCCGATATCGAGATCATTTCTCCCTGTCTCTAACATCGAAACCTGAACTCTTCGAAATTATAATTTAGTCTTTGTTTGAAATCGTGCAAAAATTCGAAAAAGAGAAAATTATAAAAAGGAAAAAGTAATTCAAAACAGATAAAAAATGATATGTTCCGATCGCAGAGATGGGAACATGTATCTCAATCGAGCGATAGAGAGATAAAGAGAGAAAGAAAAAAAGAAGGAAAGAAAGACGGGCAGATTCGCCGGCTTTCACGTGATCGGTAGGCGATTAACGACAGATAATTGACAATTGGCACCAGCGCACGAGAGTGCATTTACTGTTCGGATACGATTCCTCGACAGGACAGCCGTCGTCGGTCTTTCGACCAGATTTAATTGGGCTTCAAAGTGACGACCTGTCTGGCGCCTCGAGGCACAAACGCTTTCGAGGGTGAAACCGCGTGAGTTAGATCGAATAATGACCGAATAATTGGATCCAGGATCCACTGGGCCCAATGCATTTCGGTACCAACGACAAAAGTAAAGATTCGAAATCGATATCATTTCTATGATGTCATCTTTGATGCTATGGATGCAGAAAATAATGCTATAGTGCCGTTTCCGCAATTTTATAAATATTATAATCATTTTTTTTATATCTATAGCATCAATACAAACTCATCGAGATTATACCGATTTCGGTCCCTAGACGAAAACGTACAGCTGTGCTCAAAGTTCCAATAAAGCGTGGCTCTAAACTAAATTTTATTTTTAAAGTAGATTTGTTATTTAAATTTAATATTGGATATTTGTGTTTTAAATCATATTTTATTTGTAGCATTATACATATTTTTTTCAAATTAAATTAATGCTTTATTCATAAATGTCCAATTTTATTATGTTCTGAAGACTATGAATTGTAGTCTCCTTTTAAAGAAAAGTATTATTAAAACTATTTTATACTATCTGTATATGTCTCACCAAAATCGCTGCAGATTTGGCTCACCGTATTCGTTAAGTAGAATAATATTCGTATTTTCCAATTCCATCCAATTAAACATTATAAAGCATCTTTCTCCAGTAAAGTATTTTAAATCTCAAAATATAATAACAATAATTGCGCGCCAAATAAGTATAAAAGAGTATAAAATGTCGAAGAGAGCACAACCCTACGTATTCGTCGTTGATCGCATTTCCGCAGAGGCGGCTCTACCGTAGGGCGGACCACCCAGAGCCTTGTGTATGTGCAAAAGTCTTATGCTAGACCACAGTAAACACTTGTGCTAAGGACTTGGGCACATAAGCAAGGCCCCTGAGTGTTCGAAGGTACGCAAGCTCCACGCTTGACCGCAACAAATACTCTCATCTCATCTAGGCTCTCGGCATGTGCAAAGTGCGCGAGAAACGCCCTCGCACGTGCTAAGATCTTTCTCGGAGCCATCGTCTTCGCCCTATGAATACCGCGAGGACAAACATCGAGGGTTTCGAGCTCGCGAATACCTCATACGAAACCTCGCTTATTTCAAATAGAGCCGCCCCCCGCGTCCTTTGCAGCGGTCTATCGTAGCATAAAGTGGAACCTACTTCGATCCAGAGATTTGTAAAGCCCACCTCGGCCATTTTTGACTTTGCATATTCGATTCGTATCGCTCCCCGGTCGGAGGAGAGGAGAAAGGATCCTTGGAGAGTGGCCATCGCCTGGGCCGCGTAGCGAACGTCTTGGTATTCGATAAAGGCCACTGGCGACCCTCCCTTCGTGTGCATACGAAGCCGGGAGAAACCAGGAAAACTGTGCACAAATAAGAGAAGCGTACAA
This sequence comes from Aphaenogaster ashmeadi, assembly GCA_003063805.1. Taxonomy (NCBI): domain Eukaryota; kingdom Metazoa; phylum Arthropoda; class Insecta; order Hymenoptera; family Formicidae; genus Aphaenogaster; species Aphaenogaster ashmeadi. The sequence continues at coordinate 114,480 of NJRQ01000207.1, read as the reverse complement.
TACGTGCTCTAGTTAGTCGTAAAGACAGTACTCTGGTAAAGGGGGAGTTTAGAGGGGTTTGGCGGGGGTCTTGGTTACTGCTTGGTTGCCATTAATGGTGTCGGTGGTGTCAGGCGGTGCCGACATGGAGTGATTACACGGAGGGGATGCGACACAAATTCAGGATCGAACTCAGATCGTTAACAGCTGTGAATTATTTCCTTTAGCATGTATGTGTGTGAACTACAATGGGAAATTTAACATGTATAGAGATATAATTACGTACATACATACAATACATACGTATAATTGTATGTAGAAAAAGAAAATTATCAAAATTAAATAAGAAAGGAATCTGTGCAATTATTATTTTGCAAAGTCTGTTTTAAATATATGAAATGTCATACAAATAATTCAGATTATTTTTTAAAACGAAATCAAATATTTGAAAAATTATGAAAAGAAGTTGTCTATATAGATTCTCGTCATTATCTCTCATTGTTATACTGTCCATTTTATAACAAACAATAAAATTGTTAATAGAATTTTCGTATTTCCTTTTCAATTTTACACCATATTATTCCTTCCATCTCTCTCTTAATCCTTACGTAGATTCACAGTGCATTCAAATCCGCGATTAGTCGATAGTTCGCGATATAGGGTCATTACCCTCCGTGCAAACCCGTTCAGCACACCGACAATTAGTAAACGGCACTTGTCGCATGATATTGGTATTGGTACGGGTACTAGTACAGGTGCGTCCTATATGCCTACGATCTACGACGGTGACAAATGATTAGCGAATGTCAGTGATGTTTGGAGGCAGTGCTGTTAGTACAAAGCTTTCGGCGTTCACGACGGACTTGCACAATCTCGACCATCATTGCATCCTCAGCACGACGATTAAATTTAGGTGCAGGTATTTGATGCTTTGTCATTTGCTTATTACCCTTCGATTACTATGGTCATTGGTTTAACACTCGCTTGTTTCATTATTTACAAATCCACAACAAGAATAAACATAAACCAATATAAATCTAAACAGAACTAAGAAATCTAAAGATTCGCAAGCAGACCAACGTACATAAATCTATGAAAATGCACGTATAAGCCCACAAATTCATAGATCTAGAGAGACTTGTGTAATTCTAGAAATTTGTACTAAATATCTCCTATTTGATATCTATGATATATCCTGTAATTCATTTTAAATTTATTTTTAAGCAAAAATTACAGAAAGACGTTCGTTTTCTGGAGAATCTTTCCAGATTTACAATTAACGATTAAATATCACAGTAATTGTATTTAGATTAATTAAAATCGGTATTTCTGAGACATGCTAAAAGATTTCATATTTCATAAAGAAAGAGAATTTAAATCTTAAATATAACCAAAGAAGAAGAAAAATCTAATATAAAAAAGTCAATTTCCAGAAAAAATATTTTCTAGTATAAACTGTCAATTTTCAAAATGGTTGGATAAAGTTCTAAATAATCTGTACGTTTACAAAACTAACTTTTTTCTATTAAACATAAAAATTATATTAGAAAATCCAGATATAAAATTATAATAAAGCCGCGTTTTCAAATCATCTTTTACAAATTTTTCTCTCTTTTAATTAATTAATATTTAATGCATAATTTTCACATCGATATTTGCAAAGCGATTATTTTCATTTTTAGATAACCCTATAATACTTTTATAATCAAAAATAGTTTCGCAAGATCGTACAATTCTTTTTTTATCTCGACAAATGTACTTTTTCTCAAGTCTATCAACGCGAAATAATTACCCGTGCAAGAACAACGGTTGAATTACATGCGACAAGCACAATGTATTCACGTCGTCGACGACGAAATTCCGTCGAATACTCCCGCAAGCTACCGAAAATTGCAGAATGCGCAGCGCGCCTCTCGCACGTGCAAACGCGTGTAATTAACTCAGGCACTCACTTACGAATTCATACTGCAGAACTCTGGGGTTTGCGGGATAATGAGATTTCGCGGGCTAATTATACGAGGGGAGGAAGAGGTCCTCTATTGGCGGCGAAACTTGTGAGACAGTCGCGCGCAGACTTCCGTCAGCGGCGAAACTCGAAAGAGTAGATCGCGTCTTCTGGATCGCTATCCGTATTCTACGTGTCGAGGAAATTGTTACAAGCGATTCTTATCTTGTGAAAATTTTTTGTTTCGAGTATTGGTTAACTACTGATTCTGCACAACTAATGTTTGAAAAGTAAGTGTAATAAAAATTAATAGTGTTTGAATTGAAAAGCAATAAATTCAAACATACAAAAAAGATTAGAAGAAATTTGAACACTGCAAATCGTAGTAGTGTCATAAATAATAATAAAAATTTGATAAACTTATTTTATGAGATTTTCTTTTCTTCACAAGAAACAAAACATAATTAACATATTTAATAGATATAATAGCTAATATGTTAGTATATATGTATACCATTTGGCGATCGCGGAGAAAAAAAATCAAAATATTCTCTTCTAGATTCTTGCTATTAAATTACCTTAAATTGAATAAAATATATTTTTATTTAAACTCTTTTTACCAAATAATTATTTTATGAAAAATATTATTTTATTTGAAAATTTCATTCTTCTCTCGATTCAACAATTATTTATGCTTAAATTTCTAAGATAAATCATATATACTTGATAATTAGATATTATATTTACTTCTCTCTCTGTAATTATGTGTTTTTAGATTGGGTAAATATTTTTTTACACCGTTAATATTTAGATCCTTAAATTTTTGAGTTTTTAATTTGTGAAACGTAAACTGTACAAAAATATGAGATATGTTGTACCGCTAATTCATAACTCCGTCAATTTATAACTTTTTCCAGTCCAACTATCAAATTCCCTCTCTTTTTCTTTCTGCTCTTTTTCTAATAACCATAGTAATCGATATCAAAAATACCAAAGCAACTACTCCTCATTTTATTAAACAAAGAGTATCCAAGTATCCTAGCAGTTTCATATAATTTCGCAGTGCAGCGTACAAAAATTAATTCACGTAACTTTCTCTTCATATCGATAATTACTCGTATTACAATTCCGTGACTGTAAATACGTAATCGAGGTTCGCAACATTAATCAAAGGTAAATGAACGACTCTTTATCGGATTTTCAGTTTTTCCTATTCCTACATAGAGGCGTATGTACGAAACGGCGGAGATTAGCCGGGGTCTAACCGATTTAACGTAGACATATTAAAAGAGTCTGTAATTCTCGATTCAATGATTCACGACGTACCGGAGGCATACTTAGGATCGTGGGAAGGTTCCGCACGGCGGGGCACGTGAAAATAATTTATCACGAGCACAACTGTAATGCCCGGCCGGATAACATATTTTAACTTCGCCGCTTGTTGGATAGCTGACACTTAAGCGAGCAGTCTAATTGCGAGTATCTCCGTCCGCAATTAACGGGTTACCATGTTTAATTAGGATTTTGCGTTTCGTGTTCTCTGTGACCCGAAAGTCCTCGCCCATGATACGTGCCAATCGGAACCGCGTGAAGTACGATAATATGATAATTAATAGTATGCTAACATTCCGCAAATTTTGCAAGCGTCGAGGAACGATAAGGATTGCATATATTATGCGCTATTGACGTATGTACTCGCAATTCCTACTTTTTTAACGGCGTTTTTTGTCCGCCGCAAGAAATCCTTGGACACGTGTATCCTTGCTAAAGTTATATAACTACTGTGACCGCATAAGTCATCAACAGCGTAACAAGTTGCTTCTTTAAACGCAAAACATACAATCTTTAATTCATCTGGAATTTATGCATGTGTGTTTGGCTTTAATAATTGATATCATTACAGAATTTTTTTATTTAAGCAATCATACTGATAAATCCAATTGCTAGATTAATTACAAATTCAATGTGTCTAAAATTTATGTAAGTCAGAGATCCAAGAATCGAGATATTAATTAATTTTCCTATTAAAGATTCTTACTAATCTAAACAAATTGAAGAAATAAACTATTCAAGAATCTGAAAATTTTTCCAGAAATTAAAAACTAAAAAGCTTAATGATTCTAAGATTTATTTGCAGAAATCCTTTTGAAGTCACCGTATTCTTGCTGTTTGTTTGTCCAGTATTACAAATGTTTCGAATACACCACGACATCGTGATATCGCCACCACGTGGTACACTGATAAGACCCACGTGTATCGGTACCCGTATCGCATTTCGCACGTATTTACCGCCAGCATGTGCATATCACATAAACATGACTTGGTTCTTTTAAGCAATCTATTATCTTTGTTATCATTGTTATTATGATTAATATTCGTATCTTCTGACATTTTAAAATAAAATTAATTACCTACATGTCCATTATATGAACGCGGCCTTTAAATAATATTTTATCAATATTGCACCCTGCATATAAATGTTGAGATTTCACTAAAAATCTCAACGTATGTATATAACGATAAGAACATCTAATTTCATCATTATCTATTTAATTGAGATCTTTTACTGAAATTCAAAGAACCGAAAGAATTATTCCAAAGTTAGAAATACTTTAACTTGGCTGATGTACTATTTTTACAAATTGATTATGCGACGCCTACACCTTTGCCATACGGCGATAATGCACCTTGGTGCATTCTAAAAACTGTCCTTAGGATCTCGATAATCACATAGATGTGTTGGTCGTAGAATATATAAATATAATAAATCGATAAGTGAGCACAACCGATAAACGAGCATATTCGATTCGCTCGCGTACGGCTACGGATTAAGGGAATAAGATACGGACGGATAAGATGTCTGACCTGCTGAAGATGTCCTTTAGCTCATGCTCGGACACGAACTGGCCCAGGTTCGCCACGAACAGAGTGGAGCACTGCGCATTGCTGACGGCTATGTTCGGCTGTGACGAGGGTGATCCGACCGGTGACGCCAGTGCTGGCGATGGTAGAAAATGAGGCAGCGACGCGTGTATCGACGTCAACGTCGTAGGATGCGGCAGGGACATAGGCGCCTGGAAAATATAAATACTTCCGTCATTCCGCTCGCTCCGTTTAGCCATGAGTAGTCGATCTGCTCGCACAGATCGACGCATTTACGTCAAACCGCCCCGTCTTTCCCAACCCTACATTTGTCGCTTCAACAAAAAATTATACCTTTTCAGACAGCAAAAAAATCTAAAGGTCGTCCCGATGTAGGAAACGTACTTCCTCTATTGAAGGGCGCGTATACCGTTCGCGAAAATATCAAAATGGACGTCCAAAAAACTAGAATCTAACAGAAATTAAAACTATGTGCGTTTTTAGAATTTAAATATCTCTTCTAGAAATGTTTCTTGCTTCAATGTATTCGTGTTAAAGGGCCTACATTACGCAGTAATTCTTTTTTGTAATAATGGTATGTATGTAATAATAATCTTAAATTGTATGTTGCAAATCGCTATAAAAAATAGTCGACTCATATTACATTGCAGATCAAAGCACGATTAAAATTTTTTTTAAATCTCTTCGTGCATAGATGCAAAGTTATTCCAACCGATACAATACTTTTTATTGATAAATTAAAAATGATGATTGATATAACTAGCCAATCACATCAAAATGGATTATATAACGTAAGGAAACGTAGCAGATTTCTCATCTAATTATATGTACATAAAAATATGTTTATAAAAGATATAATCAACATGAAAGGAATGATTCTGAATCATTTGCATCGTTATTAACTTATCAAAGCGATAATAAATCTCAACATTCTCGGTTTCGTCAAGTCGCTCGAGAACGCATTTAATCGAGATAGATCGCAGAAGATATTCAACTTAATAAGTTCTGACGTTATTGCTACCAGGTTCTCGGTTCGTTATTCCTCGAGTGGATATCTCGAGATTCGCTTCCGTTTTAGTTCCATTAAAGGAAAAACAAGATGCGTACGGAGAAAAAGGAAATAATAGCGCGGCAGTCCGGGCTCGAGAGCCTTCGATTTATCAAATGTTCAATGCAATGGATTTTCTCTCTCGTGCGAATAAATTCGAGGAATATCGGCAATGCTCTCAATTTTAGTAATAAGAATATTTTGTCTTTCAGATTTCATATCTGTAAAAAAACTGGCTTACAAAATTTCAATCGCTTTCTAAATCTTTCTCAACATAATCCTTTTGAATTCTTGCTGAATCGATATTCTGCCATAAAATATTCATATATTTGGACTCTTCTCGTGTAAAATTATTTTTAAAAATTTAATTTATATTCTACAAACCGGTATACTTTTACAATTTTTACAAAGTTTTTTCTGTAAAGGCATTTGTATTAAACAAGAAGGAAGAATCACAAACTTATAGAATCTTAACTATTAGAAACTTTAAGATTGAACGATGCAGGAATGACTTATAGATTTACGAACTTAACTATATAAAACCCAAGAGCATAATCCAATAACAAAATGTCTTTCGAAGGATCCGATTATTTAAATATATATATATAAAAATATGTATCTATCTCTAAATAATATATAATAATTCGAAATCTTTGAAAAAACTAGAAATACAAAAATATGATTTTTAGCAATGTTATTACTTGTGAAATCTAGAAGTTTTTGAATCAATTAATAGTGTTAAATCAATTAATAGTGTTAAATTATTAGTGTTAAATCAATTAATAGTGTTAAATTAATAGTGTTAATCTATGTTTACCAAAATTTTAAAAGGATTCAACACCGAATATCAAGATATATTGAATAAAAACATTGTATCACGATTCTTTATCCTCGCATTTTCGATTAATCCGTGATTCGCTGGTAATTCACTCCCGTGGCATGTAACGAAATAATATTGACTCGCTATTACAGTATAAAAAGCATCATATCGTACACAATGCGATCGATAAAATACAGATTGTATCGCGTTTATACACATTCGTGACTATACGATCGCGTTATTTGTTCTCATAGAAATCGATAGAGGTGTGTTTCACGAGCAAGTTGCGGTTCAGCATTAATGCGTGACAGATACCCCATGTAAACCTGGCACAGGCTTATGCGATATTAAAAATCAATAAAATCGTACGATTTGGTGGATTGGTACCATCGGATTGGTATCATTAATATCTTAACCACTTCACTGGTGGACCGGAAATCAACGTTTTGTGCCAAAACTGGTGAGAGCAAATAATTTCGTTTTTTACATGGAAGCTTATCTATTAAGGGTTTTTTGGGTCGCTGATGACGAATCCAGGGTCGGAATTTCAAAATTCAAAATGGCGGATCCAATATGGCGACCAAAACTAGCTTTTTGGATCGAATATGCATGAAAGTCGGTACAAAGGGGTTTTTGGGATGCTGATTTCGAATCTGATGTCAAGAACTGTAAATTCAAAATGGCGGATCTAATATGGCGGCTCCAAGTGACTAATTTTGTTATTCCATTATCAAATTCGGGGAAGATCAAATTCGATATGTTCATGTTTTTCGGGTCGCTTATGATAAATCCAGAGTCGAAATTGCAAAAATATGAACATATCGAATTTGATCTTCCCCGAATTTGATAATGGAATAACAAAATTAGTCACTTGGAGCCGCCATATTAGATCCGCCATTTTGAATTTACAGTTCTTGACATCAGATTCGAAATCAGCGATCCCAAAAACCCCTTTGTACCAACTTTCATGCATATTCGATCCAAAAAAGTAGTTTTGGTCGCCATATTGGATCCGCCATTTTGAATTTCTCAAATTTGACTCCGGGTTTATAGTCATCGACCCAAAAAACATGGGTATATCAAGTTTAATGCAAATCCGTTGAAAATTGGCAGAGCTATTCATGGTGCTCATATATGAGTCATTACCAGTTGTGGCACGTTTTTTTTTCGCCCATATATGAGTCATTACCAGTGAACTGGTTAAAGAGGATTAAAGATATACTCCCGCTAAGAAATTTTTCCGATTTTTCGAGTTTCGAGTTTCCATTGAATATTAGTCTTTTCTCTTAATATTTATTAATAGATAAGACAAAATTTTTGGTGAATTTTTGGTTGTATCGAAAACCGTATTAAGACAAAAATCCATCTTTTTAATCACTAAGCTCTGATATAAAATTTAAACGAAAGATGAATTCCAAGAATAACGCAGACTCTGATATGAAAAATGTATATATCCTTATTTCTATATCTTCTCATATCTTTTCATTTAACTTTTCACGTATCCTTAGATTAGATGCTACTAATTACCTAACATGTGGCTTATCGGTGTTATTTATGGTTGTGCACCTTACTCTTCATCTATCTTCATTAATAACTATGAAGTAACCCCTGTAGATGTCATCAACATTATGTCCACAAGTTTTAAATACTCTTCTCAGCTCGTGAAATTAAAACAACGGAAAGTACGTACGATGCGACTAGACTAGAGAAAAAGTAAGCCACGAATTTATTAACGTCGGTCTACGGCGGCCATAATTAATCCATGTCGCAACAAACTACGGAGACATCGCAATAGCTTCGAAACTCCACGATTCGAAGCTTGCGTGACATATACCCACACGACTACATGTTCCTGTATAATACGTGAGGACACGCAGTGCGACGTCAAGTTGCGCTATCGATTTTATGACGATATAAAGCATAATATTCGAATATACTGACTGATGTTACACGCGGACGTTATGCGGAAAAGATGCTATTTATAATGATCCGCATAATATTATTCATTATGATTATCTTAATGTTGGCTTTGCGTAATGTACAGGGGGGGCTAGGTATCATCACCGCATCTCTCTCTCAAATTTTAATGGCGGACTTTCTGATCCAATTGCAACCGATCTTTTCTCAACAAACACATAGGTTTCGAATTATAGGCCACTAATAATAAATAACATTTTGAAAATGAAATTTTAGATATGCAAAGAGCAAAACCTTATAATCTTCAAAATTATTTATTAGTCAATTCCAACTGGCCACAAATTGTTACAAAATAAAACCACTACGACGTTTCGACCCTTGGTTTAGGTCCTTCTCAAGTAAACACTGAAATCGATGTTATAATTTGGTCGTGAACAATAATGAGTGAGAAGCTTTCTTTATACAGACTAGATATTGCTCCTTCTTTTCTAAATTATTGACATGTTAATTTTATATTATATTATTACATTATTATTGTTCACGACCAAATTATAACATCGATTTCAGTGTTTACTTGAGAAGAACCCAAACCAAGGGTCGAAACGTCGTAGCGGTTTTATTTTGTAACAATTTGTGGCCAGTTGGAGTCAACTAATAAATAATTTTGTTAATTATTACTAGCGATATATAT
>NJRQ01000207.1:80969-101672 GCA_003063805.1 Aphaenogaster ashmeadi | reverse complement strand
GTTTTATAAAAAGACGGATTTAATAATCTGGCTACGACATACATATCTACCAATTTTTTGCTTATAATCTTCATTTAATTTTGTTTCGATAATTTTATAATTAAAAAATTGATTACAAAGATTAAAAAGATGAAAAAAATCGACTCCAAATTCATCGAAAAATTAAGCTGATTATTCAAGATGCGATAATGATAAAGCACCCTATATATAAATAATTCGCATAAAAGTTTTGGAAGCAATAATCTAAACATTTATTAAATATCTTCCCTCCGGAAATCTAGGAATCTAAAGATTTAAAAACCTAAAAATCTGCGTGAGAGATCACATTTCATGAGATCTAAAAATGCAAAAATCCGAAGATTCAGAGCATTCAAAAAGAAGTTGAAAAACTAAAGCGTTAAAGAATTCAATATCCAAGAATCTAGAGAATCCAGGAATCGAGGACCCAAGCCATGATCGAAAGCATCTTCGGTCCTTGAGCCCTCATGAATCTCCTTGTTACCATGTAAGAGTAATCGAGTATAACGATCATGTATCACTAACGTGCATCGGGGCGCTCGTCGGCGGCTCCAGAGCTTTGTCTGCAGATAGTCAAAGATAGGAACGTACGGGGACCTGAGGATGTAACGCCGGGTGCACCAGCGTCGCATGTTGCAGCGTGCCCGGTAATTCGCCGGCTGTAGAGTACGCCAATGGATGATGCCACAATTCAGGACCACCGGGGAAGAACGGACTCCCTAGGTCTGCAATAGAGCACAGGATTAGATAGAGTCACTCTCCTGAGTAATTAAACGCGCGGTTGCGAACCGCGTTTCACGCGCGTTCTTACTCGCCAGGATGTCTACTGATACTGAAAATTCCAAAAATGATTTTTTATCTTAATATCGGATATGTCATAAATATATTTGAATTTAATACACTGATATTTTTCAACATAAAAGCAATATTAGCAAAAAAAAGATTAATTAAATGTTGACTATATTTGTATGTATCTTTTAACAAAATTGGCAAAATTATTTGTAATTAAAAAATATTAATATGAAAATGAAAAATACAACTCTTAGAAACTTCATTTGAGATAGAAGTATATCAAAATGTCAAAAATTTTGCTTATATTCACGCAGTAGATATCCTGTGTTCTTTATAATTATTTATATTAGTCCTTTAATATCTTTGGGCAGCTTTCATGTAAAGTTTTGTTAAATATTATTCCTGCATATAAAACATTATATTCCTTCTCATAAAAAAGTTTTTCAAATTTATCTATTTATCCATTCATCAGCAAACATTGCATTTTACGTAAAAGCTGCCTATTAGTCTCTGCTATAACAAAACTAATGATGTTTATTATTAACAGGTCACGGAATCGTGTTGCTCTCGCGGTCAAAACAAGTTATTTAAATATCGCATAAAATATATCGGGTTCGAGGTAAAACGCACTATCCGACGCGGCCAGAAAGGTCGCGCCAATTTGCCGCGCATATTATTTCAGCATTGTAATCGTCGCGGTATTTTCAACGCACTTTTTATAATGAAGAATACACAAAATTATTTCGTCCTATTCCCGATCAAGATTAGATTATGTATCTGATGCAAAAAGAGACAAAATATTACATAATTCACGTGACAAATGTTTGCTCGTGGTCGAAGGAAAGTGGACGTAATTCGATCGACATTTTGCGAGACTAGCGATTACGCAATCGATAATGTCCAATTTACGAGTTTTTTTTGCTAAAACTCACGAAGACGTACGAAGATGGAAACGATAATTATAGTACTTGGGGATTCTCGAAAGTTGGACGATGAGATTTAAAAAGATCGATGAAAGCTCAGACATATTAAAGATTATCTTAATTTATGTACGACTATAAATCGCAATAAAATAATAATTATAAAAGAATATGTATAAATTATTATACATCAATATATATTATATGTATATTATATATATTATATATTATATATATAATATATTATATATATAATATATTATATATATTGTATAGTATATATAGTATATATTATATATATTGTATAGTATATATATATTATATGTATATTATATGTATAGTTAATAAATACCACAATTTTATTTGTTAAATTAATATCAATACAATAATTGCTAGGAAAATTATTATATTTCATCCTTTAACAATTATGTTAAATATATTCTTTACAAATACATTTCTTTTACGTTTCTTACTTGAAATAAATTGTTGAATGTAACACATTTATTTAAATTAAAAAATATTTCAATCATTATTTTGCTATGTAAAATATATATTTCTTCTTGTAACTTAAATTTTTTCCGTCTTTAATGCTTCAATTTCATTTTTCATTTATGAGTAAATAATATATTTATTTATTTATAAATAAATAATAGAAATTCATTTATCGCTTAAGTAAAATTTAGAAGCTTCGTGTCGCGAATATTGCCACTCCAGGGAGCACCACAACGCAGATTATTCGCGGTGTAATGGCAGAGTATAGTGCGCCATCGAGCGTAATCGCCGACGGCACGACATGAAAAAAATGTTCTTCTTGGAAGCCGGTAAATCGCTGGAGAGGGACTTATGATTAGGCGTTACGAGCCAGTGACAATGGTAAACCGAGCGTCTTCCCAGCGATTCGCCGGCAAACCTTCGTTTGCGACTTTGTTAGCGACACTGATCTCGTTATGCAATTCATAATATTTACATTGTTTGTCTTCCTCGATACGTTTCAACGTCCACTTATTTAATTCTAATTTCCGAGCGATTTTTGTTATCAGCTTAATGGCGCTATTTAACTTTAAGTTTTTCCATCATGGAGAGGTTCAAACAATGAAAATGCTAGCGAGTCCTTGCAGAATACTCTTTTTGCTCCTTTGCTCCTTTTTTGTTGTTATCCGCACATGCGATTGCTATTGCAAATGTAAAATTGCAAGAAACGGCATCGACGGCGATGTAGTCAACGCAAAGTTTGCGTCCACGTGGAGCCGCGCCTTTTCCGTCGCGATCCGTCACGAATGCGCAATTACTCCGTCATTTTTTTTCTCTTGTATTGCCGGCGCCACAGTGGTAAATGTATAACAAAACGCTCTTTCATACAACCACGTACCGCGATCGAACATCACGAAAATCTGGCGTCACTCGAATACGTCAGCGTGATCGACTAGATAACTTCTGTACCCGATCTGTTTCTTTCGAGCTTTGATGTGACAAGCCAGTTACATCTTGCGTCTTGCATAAATCTTAAAGAGAGATAAAAAGTATCTTCAACATCAATATATTTACAACTATGCTGAGATTTGTCGTTGCAATAAAACGTATCAACAATAAATAAAACTCGATATATTATAATTCAAAGGCTCTCTATTTGTATAATTGTAATTTAATTCGATAATTGAATTTAATCAAATTCACTTTCAACGGCGTTTTTCGATATTTCCTTGTTTTATGAATTATAATAACATAATAAAATTTAAATTGTAAATTACAATTTTTGATGGTTATTGGTATGATTATATAATACAATAAATTTCGATTAAATTAATCATCGGTTAATCGATTATTTTTTCATGAAAAAATTGTAATTGCACGAACGTAAATGAAAAACAAATAATTAGAACTTTAATTGTGAAAAAACCGCATAGATAATTGGGTCACAAAATATTATTTCTGATCTGATATCCCAATAAACCAAAATCCTTTCCTTCCTCTCTCTCTTCTTATACTTCTTTATTATAAATTAATTTCCAAATCATGTTAAAAACCGTAATTATTTTACATGAAAACGAATTATATCCGCAACAGAAGTCACATTGTTTCTATTTGCAAGCCAATATTTTTATGTAACGAGAGAATTGCAGCAATTTAATTTTCTAAAACTTGGTCTACTATTATAAATCCCATGAAATCTCCTGAGATCTGTATCCTTTCCCCCTCCCTCTTCGAGCGAAGAACCGCCTGGATTTCTATTAAAATGTAATTGTTCGCCAACAGAAGCCAGTGCATGAGCCCTTACGTGTATACGTCTACCATTCGGTGGTGTGTTTTAGTCTCTGCCAGGACTGTGCACTTTATTGATTCTAGGCTGACCTCCGATTCGCATGGCGAAGCACATAGGAGTAAACGCGCACCGTCTAGGTAGGGAGAAAGCTTTCACCGTTGTCGGCGATCAGACATTTTTTTATTTTCTTTCCATTTATTCCGCAAACGACGAGTGAATCCAATAAATTGGAAAACAACCCGTTGCCTGCCAATTTATTCAACTATAAAGACGTAGATTTATTACGCAATTAAACATATTCATGAAAAATTACATCCCGTTCTCTACATTATTCATAAATTGAGCTCCATAAAATTAATAATAAAAAAGTATATAGAATAACAAGGAATTAATTGATCGTTTAAAAGACTTGGTTAGACATTTACATACGTGTTAAATCACATAATATTTTTTAAATTGGTTTATAATCAATTATTTGATTACTTGATCTTTAATCATAAACTTTCTCATTTCTTCGAATTATAATGCGATTTGAACATATGACTGCAAGAATAGCTTGTATCACGACGATAATGATAGATTTATAACTTTGATGACACGCGGTCTCCAGTCTTATTGCCTTTCTTGTCTCATCGAAGCGATTCAATTCTCGTACACTCGTTAATGAAAGTTACGGCGAAACATTTTATTTAACACCTCTCACGCGTTCATGAAGTGTCCTCGGATCATTGCACAGTAGAGATTCATTTGCACAATACGCTTTTTCTTTGCGACGCGAATGATAATCCCAATCTTAGGAATGTATTTTACAAAGCTCATTACCATTTTCACATTCCGCAAACATTTGTTACTTGCAGTTAACGTGTATATCTTTCAGTTTTTAGAATTTATGTGAATTATATTTATGTATTTTTCATCCAATTAATAATTGCTATAATTAATTGGAGATTCTTTTCTTTTCTAAATGTTCGTAAATTTTATCAATACTTGGCAGCATTAAGAGTACATTTGCAGATAAAAATTAAAATCTAAATTTTTCAAACATAACGATGATGAAAAAGAAACTCTAGGCCGTAAAAATCTCAAATATAAAGTGTCTATTATAATTTATAAACATGTTGCTCTCATATTTGATTAGCGCGTTTATATTAGTGTGTTTCATACTAAAAGCATTAAATGTCTCTTTCGTTATTTATTGCTCAACGATAGCTGTTTGTACGCTATTTATATTTGTGTGTGATCTGTTTTTCTCTATATTTCATTGCTCCATTTAAATTAATATATAAAGGTTAATGCTATGTTTACAATAAGAAATTAGCAAACTCAATGCACGATAAAATGAAAATGCAAATAAGATTTTGTATTTGTCTATAAATAACTTATTTCAATATTTGTCATTAACAACGTATGTGTTGTGTTAACAGAAATGTAAACCAATATATTTCGAAAAATAAATAAGTTTAATAAATTACTCAATATGAATCAACTCAACTCATTTGCTATGTAGCTCGATTCTCGAGAACTAAATTTATATTCGTTCAAAAAAGTAATGACACGTATAACAAATATACAATTATGAGAATTCCCGGCACGAGTAGATGCAATTGCTACATTGTTTATTGTCGTCGACCACGCGAAACGTAGGACTTTACGACAATTATTCTCAAACACGTGCCGCATTCATACGCGAATAAGAAATGAGATATGTATGCGACGGGAAAAAAAATTCTACGAGAGAGCAGTCCTTTCTAAAGGGACGCGCAGTTTCTATATCGATTTCAGACCGTC
This sequence comes from Aphaenogaster ashmeadi, assembly GCA_003063805.1. Lineage (NCBI taxonomy): Eukaryota > Metazoa > Arthropoda > Insecta > Hymenoptera > Formicidae > Aphaenogaster > Aphaenogaster ashmeadi. The sequence goes on along the minus strand of NJRQ01000207.1, from coordinate 95,894 downwards.
ATTTGTGACACACGCAACCCTCGCAAGTACGCGAACAACGCACGTGGCCTTTCGCACGAACCTATACCTACAACACGTTCTTGGCGTCGCGTCTCGAATTCAATATAACGCACATATGCGGATGTATGTTAACGCTAACGCTATTGCGGTGCAGCTCCACACCGACATCGCGTCGGCATCGCGCGGGGGCACCGGCAGCGTGCGAAAAGCCAACCGAGCATACCATTTTCCAGCGGGAAAATGCAGGCTGCATTCCTCCGCGCGTAGATAATGCATAATACGTCTGAGCACGCATGGTCAAACGTGGAAAACTCGGTTAAATGGACCATGAATTTTGGAGCGTACAATCAACGTGCGCGTCTTCTCGCCGTGCGAATCTTGGGTCTTAACACAACGTACGACAATTTATTGCGTTAATTTCGTTGATGTCGTATTTTATACTACTGCACAATCTCTCAAACAAACAGTAATAAAAGACAAGAAAAAAACATGATCTCTCTGTGTCTAATAAGATGACTGTTTTAAAAGATTGTATCGGTATTCTTAAGATGCTCTTTATACAGTAATTTGTTCGTTAATTGCATCGTACATAAAAAAATATGAAAGCCGTTCGTGCGATTAGCATATTCAACAAAACGTCGGATATTAACGACCACACCGGCGATCGTGTGTGTGTGTGTGTGTGTGTGTGTGTGTGTGTGTGTGTGTGTGTGTGTGTGTGTGTGTGTGTGTGTAGATACAATTTAACCGGATTATTCCTTATGACTATTCTCCTCTATAATTCACCAGTAAACAGTTTAGGTGGCGACCATAAATTTTATTGAGCTCGCGCGCGTCTCGCGTAACTTTTGATATACAAGAAGCCAGTGTCTCTCAACCGAAAATTTGTTTAAACTTCGGCGACGTATAGTATCCCTGAAAAATCTTTACAAAGTTTCCTCGATCGCATTATATTTTAATAACAGATTCTTCGATCTCGTTGAAGTCGATTTTTTCTAATAAAAGTATTGAGAGTGGACATTGTTTATTGGCACAAGCTTCAATATTGCATATAGTTTAAAAATAAGTTTTAAATTAAAATTGTAAAATTTTCAAAGTAAAATTTATTTTTAATTAATTAAGATTATATACTTGTCATTTATTATATTTTCTAAGTTACGTAAATATATAATATTTCTATTTAAAAAATAATAAAGATAAAAAGATTATATACTAGTGCTTACTCGCAAAATAAGTAAAATATTTGCAATATTAATCGCTATAATATTTGATTAGTTAGAAAACGCTTATGCAAATAGAGTTGAGAATCGTCGCAAAAAGCTGGCATGCGTTTGCATTTTTCTCTCTCGTCGCTTTTGCATGATCAAAGTGCAGAAACTTCCCGTATGAGTCACATTTTATTATCGATACGAGCATTCCGCGCAAAGTGAATGGTAACTGAAGCTGTTACGAAATCTGTGCCAAGTTACAGTTGTACCATTGATCTAAACAATATTTTCCATATATTCTCGGAAATAAAACAGTGAATAAAAACAGTAATATAAAACGCTTTTATTGCGGTATTTTTCTGTTTTGTAAAAAAAGAGGATCGAAGATTTTTTATGTCATATATAATTATACGCGAAATCTGTGATGTACATCAGAATTATATTTTTACAAATAACTTGTATTATTGTTTTCAAGAGCAGGCCATTCTTCGCGTTGAAGATTACTTCACCGGTATGTAAATTTACCCCAAGATACCGTTTACATTTAAATTCGATTTGGAAGCTACGAATTACTTCGGATAAACTCAAAGCCGAGGCCTTGTTTCCCGAAACATAGAGGAGGGAAGTTTCGACGAATATAACTCCAAGAGTTTGGAAAGCGTTGGCAACAGCGAATTCCGAAATCTATCAGCCTAGAAAGTACGTATATATAACTTTTATATTTCTCAGAAGCGTGTATATATCGTGTCTTTATACAGCAGAGATCAATACTCTCTCATTTTTAATGTTAAATGTCTTCGCAATTATATGTCTCATCAAAGTTTTATTACAGAAAAATCGAATCCATATTCATCGAAGAAACTGTTTTTCATTATTCAGTGAAAATAAAATATATATAATTCAGTGAAATAATATATATAACAGGTATAACGTGCTAGTTAATTACATAATTCAAATAATAATTATCTCATACATTAATAAATATTTTTTAATTTGTAATTTAGTTCAAATCGTCTATTAAAGATTACACATCAATAATTTTATTAATACAACAAAACAAACTGAATATTTTCTCGACTGAAAATTATTGAACGCGTGGCGAACTTTCATTAATTATTTCCATAATTTTATTTCTTCGATTTCTTTGGTATCTATGAAGTAGATACCGAATCCCGTCGAAGGTACGTTTGGCAGTTCGATTATGTCTTACTAGCGTGCGGCGCGGCGAAATTGGGTCATCGTACGAAATTGCTACCACCTAAAATGAAATTATTCCGCGAAATTATTCCCGGCGTTGGATACGGTCTATTTGTGTGATATTAAGAACGCCATTAACGGCTGGTTCCAGTTGAGGAGGATAGTACCGATGGTACTAATTTTTAGACAATTAAATAATCGATTCACCTTTCCACATATACCGCAAAATGATTATCGAATTCTCCAAATTACAAAAATTACTCAAATTATAGGACATTATTATCCAAATGATCCTACCGCAATATATAATTCTTTTGTAATCTGTTATTAAGTTTTTAAAGATTTCATAACTTAACACATAAAAACAACATTTTAAGAAAAATTAAGAAAGACTAAATTATTTCGCCAACATGATTGATAAATTAATGATACAATGAGAACTTAAAATATTTTTTGAACATAACCGACTCATTTTATAACAATCTACTAATATGTTAAAATCCCTCAATCTTATTATATCACAAAGACCATTATAACTATAGCTCGAGTTCATTCGTCACTGACACGGGTAATAAATCACCGCTTGGCGGATGATGCGTTCGGATATTATGGAAATAAAGACGATCTTATATTCTATACAAAAATCAGACAGTGCCCGCGACAGCAAAATTTATCACTCGCTGTTCCTTCGGAAACTGATGCGCTTTACGTCCGTCCGGCAAGTCTGTTTCCGCAATGTGACACAAATACATATTTATTGCATGCGTAAAACATGCATGTAGCCCGTAAACGTGCAGACCTTCGAGATTTATTCAACTTTATTCTGCTCCTCTCGTTCCATTACCCATGATCGATCCGCAAAATATATGTATACCGCCTGGTTTGACCATTCGCAATCGCCTTTCTTCTGTCCACTTTTATAAAATATACACCTATAGATTTTCTACATTCCTCGATCGTGCATTATCAAGATCACGTACCGGTATTACACTCGCCATTAAGCTGTTTTAATCGCTCGAAGTAATCCCGCATAAGTGTACAATCAACGCGAATCAATTGTGTAGTGATAAAGTTTATAATTTTTATACTTTTTTCAAACACATTATTTTTAATCCTTCGACCACCGATTATATAATATTTAATAACAATTTATCAGATATATAAATTTTATCAGATATATTGGAGATATTTTTTATATATAAAATATCCCAAAAACACAACGAGAGAGTGTGTGAGAGATTTATATAATTCCAATTCTCATATTCAACACATAACTTGTGTCATTCGTTTCATTATAAATTCTCTTGATATTCTCCATCCATCTGCACCGCGCAATGCACATGGACAGATAATTAGCAATTCTTACAAATATTCTTAATGTTATAACTCTTAATGTTAATATAACGCGCACAAGAATATGCGACAAGATTTATACCCAAGATACCTCAAAAGAACGCATGCCCACATAAGACATAACCGTCCAACAACGATGAAAGTACGCAGGTAGAAACATATTTTTTGAACATTAAAACATCGTTTGTTATAGTATATTGATTTTGTATGGACTGACAAACGCATCTAAAAGAGAGATTGTTTATTTTATTTTAATTAAATAAAATAATTTTAAAAAATAAATCAATTTTATTAGCTGAAATTTTTAACAAAGGTTTAAACAAAAATAAACCATCTCACTCATTAAATACAGACGTAGAAAATACGTTTTTAAAATATATATATAATACATAAACAATAAATAATAAAATATGAAATAATTAATTTTTAGAACTGTGTATGAATTAAAATTTTTTTAAATACAGGATGTAAAAATTTAGAATTTTCAGAGAGAATTTTATAAGAATTTAAAACTTAAATAAGTACAAATAAAGACGGATAGGTAGATACATAAACAAATCTGAGTTAAAATAACATCACGAGAACAAAGAACCGGTCTGTGTTGTCTGAGAAAATAACAGCGCGTTGACTTTAGACGGATTGCGAATTCGCAGTATATAGTCACCACGGAAATCGGAGATTATCTATACTCGACATAGATGTTATTATCGCCGATCCTGCGCCGTAATAAGCACGATAATTTGCGCAACGTAAGCGCCATTGTAACCGCATGCCGCGTGTATATTACCTGCATATACTCGATGTACACACCTTACGTTGCAAAACGATATTAATCGCGAAGGTTTGCCGCGAGAAGCCCCTTCGTACTTCGATCGGTTGTCGTACGATTCTCGATGACGAGATCTCAGATCCCGCCGCGGAGGCTGGTGGAGGGGCGGGGGAGGGTACGTATGTAAAAAAAAATCCTTTTGAAAAAAACAGCCGAGTGACAACAGGAAGTGGGACACTTTGTAGTCGGTGCAGTGGGTGAGAAATAGTAAGTGAGACGTATCCAGCAAGTGAACGAGTGGCGGTGCATACTTACGTCCCGTTAAAGGGTGCATCAGAGCGGGGTGCGAGGTGGCTGCTGCAGCGGCTGGTTGCTTGGGTTTGCTAACCTTTGTGTTACTTTTTGCAAATTCCAAACGTATGGTTTGTGGCATATCAGGATCGAATCTAACCCCCTGCTGCAAATAGATTCCCTAAATTAGTAAATCGGGAGCACACGTGGATGGATGGTGGTAGTGTAGTAAGGCAAAGATGAGAGAAAGAAAACAAAATGAGAGAAGAGAGCGATAGTGAGAGCCCTTCTTTCGTCACTAGCGTGTCGGGTTAATCTTCCATCAGAAATAAAATTACGCTTTTAGTAGATCTTGTACGTTTTTAGGTATATTGTGTTTCTTTTCACAACGTCTTAAAAGTGATACTTTGGTTGAAAGGCAAGAAGTTGTAAATTATCTTTTAAAGATAAAAGAGAGTTTTTTTTATATGTTCTCTTAAACAAAAATTAACATATTCATAGCACAGTGTAAAAATACTTGCTATTTTATTGTACTATAAATTTATAATGTATATAATTTATATAATATATATCAAAGTTTCGACAAATGATAATGATATTTCTCATGCAAATTCCTGCAATTCTATCCTTATTAATACATGATAATGTCCATAGAAATATTGACAGATCACGCTATCCACTCCACGTCGATCACGTTTTCTGCAGTGATTTATTTTCGTTCAATACATTTTACTGGCATCACTCATTTTACATCGTAAATTTTAAACACGAAAGTGAGCCAGATTGATGTTTACAAAAATACGAACGTTAATCGATATTCCATAAATCGTCATCCGGATATTCAGTCAAAACGATTCACTTCTGTTTATTTTAAAATTGACAGTGCAAAACTATTTACAACACCATTTAAATATTAATTTCTCAATGTAATCATAATAAAACAAACAAAACGTTACATTAATTATTTATTCAATTATTTATTAAATCTTTGCATACAAAAAAATATCGGTAACGTTCTGTAAATCTATACGAGTGTTCAAAGTAATTCATTTACACAAATTGTATATCAACTTATAAAAATTATTAGTTTTATCGTTATAAATATCTTTGTTCTATCAACAATATTTTTTATAAAATAAATTATGAAACAGCTTAATTATAAAGATATTTTGCCTTTTAAAAGAATCTAAGAATTGCGCGATGGACTTTTTCGTATATACAAAAAATTTCCACTGATTTTTAAAGAAAAGAAGATTATCAGAAGACTCAAAAGCTACGTCGAATGCAACGTTCAAAGTCACTATGGCGTACGTTCTGCGCGTGCGAAATCAAACCGAAAGGGCCGATCGAATCACAGGTGGCTAGCGACGAAAGTGATGTAGGTATAATAATAACATGGGATTACACCAGGTAGAAGGGAAATTAGCACAAGGGCGTGTAAACGTGTATTCATGTATGTGTGTATGTGTGTGTTTCTCTCCTTGTACGTGTATTCATAAGGTGGGCTCGTTAGTCCGTTCTAGGGTGTTTCCAGCGAACGTGTCCATCCGACAAAAGGATGTTTCTCTACGCGATACGTACATACGTACGTAGTAGTATACCGTTGCCGTACTTGGGTTATATAACATTGCAGATTGCGTGAGGTCAGTTGCAACGGTATGGTAGAGCTATACGGGGTGACCAACTTAGCCAGAAAACTCGATCTGATTGCCGTCGTGCAACAAAAGCTGTAAAGCTATTCTCCGCGCCCGAATTATATATATAGATATATGCCAAAGTATGTCGCGTGACGAGCTACGAACATTTTTAAATCAACGTTGATCACCCCGCAGATATATGTATTTACAGATACATATATACGCGTTACATATAAATATATTCATATTTCAAATAATCAATACATGTATTCACAGATGTCGTGCACAAAAAATTAAAATTATTTCTTAATTTGATACAATGTTAAATGTAATGTTGCCTGAAAATCCCGCAAATTTTAAAATTTTTAAACTTAGGAGAAAATACAAAGTGCGCAAAGATGTAAAAGTGTGATTCAAAAATTTTAAATCCAAGATATTACAAATATTTTATAGCATTTAGAATTTATAATACTTCTTTTCTAAATTTGAGAGAAAGTGATTTATCAGTAAGATCACAAGCCTACTTTTTCTCTTGCCATACTACAATTTACAGATAATTCCTTTGCAGCGTCGGCGAATTTTTTGAATATATTTAGATATATGTATATGCAACGGGATGATACTTGTCGGAAGGCAAACAACAATATCGATAATGCCACACGGTGCAGCGTTATTACAATACGCCTTGGTACGTATACAGGTAGACAAAAGGTAGTACTACGTTTGGTCCCAATGAGAGAAAGAGAGAAAGATAGAGAGAAAAGCTACGGTGGAGAGAAATGAGTAGTCAGATAGAGAGGTCTCGTGGATGTAGTAACTAATGGAGGTAAGAGCTAGAGGTAGCATTAACCCGTGCCAGCTGGAGAATCTAAGGCAGGGTGGAGTCGTAAAGAAAAAAAAGAACTGCCGGGCATATCTGTACGAGTGAGTGTTACTGTGTATGTATACTATATCAACCGCGCGTCAACCCTGAGACCCTTGCGAGAGTCTACCACCTTTTCCCCAAGTTTTTCCTGGTCTCGCGATGCCTGCGAGGAAAGGGCTATTACCTGCAGATCCTGCTTCGCCGCCTCCGCGCCTGCCCTTGTGTGAAAAGTCACGAATCCCACCGGCTGAAATGAGAAAGAAGAATACAACAAGAAGCATTTCGTTCGTCGCATTCACTAGCATCTCTCTCTCCCCTGGCGGGCGTTCATTACGCGAGCGCTTCATCGCCGCCATTAGTTTGCCGGCGAACGAGCTCAGAATCGCCAACGCGTTTCTGCCATTCATATCATTGTTCCCATTTGGGAGCGCTTGTCGCATCGTTTATAATAAGTGCCACAGTAAGATAAACAATTTATGTAAAGTAATTCGCGATAAAACGGATTATAGACGGATTCCTCGTTTGATTCTGAAGCAAAAGTCTTTATGGAAAGATATTGATAAAGATCATCATTTAACAATTTTTTAACTTGTTGATGATACTAAGTTACTTGGGAGAGATAAGACTATAAGAATCTGTTGAAACAAGATTCTGTTGGAATCCACTTAAAATCATATAGAAAAGTTTTGTGTTATCTATTTTCATTCGTAAAACTTAATTTACAATGATAGGTATTTTCATCGTCTTTTTTCAAATTTTTGTTTTAGATCTATACGAAGAAATTAAGTCATATTAGTAAATTACCGTTTGGAGAGATATTTCGTATAATATAAAATCTTTCCAAAAACAATGACATAAAAATATGTTTAAAAACATTCAGTTTATTCTTTTATTTTAAAAAGATGGCACAAGTGTATAACTCTTTTATTCGAAGAAAATTTTGAGTTCAATATTACTAATGTTATCATTTAATCATTTTATCTTAAAACTAGAAATGTAAAAATTATGTTATAGATAATCTGCGCAAGTCTAACCGCGTCGTACTCTTATTATCTTTATTTTATATATTATTTAGTTGTTAAAATTATAATATAACCATTCAATAATTCGTTTTTGTTTTACAAAACATAAGCTGCAAGCAACTATATGCAGATCAATTATATTATTAAAAAATAAATTATTTTACGTCATTTCCAATTTCATTTGTAATCTCGTGTTACAACATTTATGCAACAAAATACAATAAACGCAGAAAAGAGGTACTCTACCATCGAGCATAACATTGTAGTTATTATAGAGAACCTTGCTGACCAAGGATGCGTTCCACTTAACGCTCGCAACGTTCGCGAGCATCGTTTATCCTTATTTATCATTTGATAAACAACAAGGATGACATGACTCGCGAGCGTTGCGAGCGTTGAAGTGGAACGCACCCCAAAATGATCAGAGTCATTGTCGCGCTCTCTTTCTCTCTTGCTCGCGCTTGCATCGCGAGTTGCATTTCTCAATATAAACTCGCTCTTTTATCTGCGCGCGCGCATCCGTTAATTTATTCGGTAGACGGCATCGATTCCATCGGTTTATACGGAATTAATGGAGCAACGAGGACGATAGGGCGTCGCGACGCGAAAACGCGCGGATCAATCCGCGCTAACGATCGCCCGTCAAGGCGAACCTACTGCGCTTCATAATGCATCGCGTGATTGCACCAGCTGCAACCGAAGGTGTCGATTCTATCGATGCGAAAGATAAAAATGCCCGATCGTTAACGCGAGGATTCGTTACTCGCTGCCGTTTACTTCCGCGCCACATCCCTCGAATATTCATGCATCCGAAAGAATAAAATTGGATCCCACTCGATCGAGTGCGCACAATCTCGAAGCACCTTGAGAGAAGAAAAGTTAGAATGCAAATGATTTAGCTATCTGTAAAGTTGTAAGAAATTTCTCAGTGATTTTCCTATCTCTAAGATCAATATCCTGCCGATCAATAATAATAATTCTAATATTATCAACATTTTACCAGCATTTCTTAAGTATTTCGCAACGAAATGGAACGTAACGTGTAAAGGATTTATCGAATGAGATTGAGTTGAAAGGAATTAGTCCATTAATTATATGAATTAATATTCGTACGAATATTAAAAATAGTTTAGTTGATACAATCAAGTTATGGTTTGCTAACGCGAGTTTAACATTTATAATTAAGCAGATTTAATAGAATAGCAAAGAAAATATGTCTGAAAGCAGTTATGAGCATATTTTCTTTGCTACACTATCAAATCAGCTTAATTATAAATGTCAAACTTGCATTAGCAAGCTATAACTTGGCTGTCTATTTTCTTTCTGTACACGGAAAAAAAAATTTGTTTACTTGACTCAATTTTTCAACTAAATAAAATTTCTTCAGTTCAAGTATTTATTTATTTAAGTTAAATTTATAAATATTCGAAAAGTAAAGTTCAAATATTATATGTTTAAGTTAAATAAATAAATGTTCAAGTTAAATAAATAAATACTTGAACTGAAGAAATTTTATTTAGTTGAAAAATTTAGTCAAGTTAACAAATTTTTTTTTTCCGTGTATAGAAACTCTGTGAAATAGTCCCACGAAAAATTCAGATCCAATAAATTCGCAACCATAGATCTCGGAACTAATCGTCATCGCGGTTAAAAGTACAAACGGAAAAAGGCGGACGTGCCGCACTTTCACCCATGTAACGAGCAATTCAGCTCTCTCGCAACCGTGAACGCGGCGTGCACCCGGCCCGTTTTTATTCCGCGGCGGATTGCCGCCAATCCGTTTCCACCTCGATTCGAATATCAGATATAGTCACGCGGGCCGCGTGCTTCCTAGCGTGCATCGCGCGAATTCGCGGAATAATTCTTATCGGGACACGGAATACCCAAATGTAATATCGTCGTTTTGCCACCGAGCGGTTTTTTATCGATACGTGCATCGTGATGCGATGTAGGTTAATGGTCATGCGTGCAGCGGCCACGGAGACGATCGATTTCCTTCTTTCTCCTGTGTTTTTCTTCTTCCCTTTTTTTTTTGTTGCTGTTGTCGCACACCGCGCTCCTGATATATACACGAACCGCGACGGCGCGACGCTCGCGTATCGGCTTTTCTTCCGGGCATATCGGCGTTCTTTGTGCCGCCGCGCCGCCGCGGCGACAACCCGCGCCCGTATGCACCATGGCCATGTAAATGCGCATGCAATTATGCATGTAACTCCAGATAGAGGCAGGTAAAGGCGTAACTTCGCACAGGGTGCAACGCGGTCACGTATAACTGAAGGGCCTGGGAATTATGATAACGCCTACGTCGCGGATTTTACAGTGTGTTCGAGTTTGGATACTCCGAACCTTCCTGCTCCCTTTTGCAGATGGGCAGAAAAAATTCGAAAAAATATTCGTAGAAGAGTCAATGAATATTACGTATAGGATTTATATACATTTCAATGAATATTAGTCCAATGTAACAACGCGAAATGTAACAACGCGAAAACAAAATACAGCGGAGTAATTGAGACACTCTTGATTAACTCTTGTGTAACAAGATAGATCGATGATAAAATTAATGATTACATTATAAAATTATTATTTAAAAAATAATACTTAGTAATTTTATTGCCCGAAAGTTATTACATTGTGTCGCATTTGTCCGATAATCTCAATGTATAATAACGGGAGAGATGAAACGTTGCAATATTATTTACTTGATTATTATAAATCAAATGAATTCCAAGCTCTGCGAGTAATTAGCTATGTTTCACGACTGAAATTTTTTTCGAGCTAATCAATAACAGGTGTGAGAGAAGTTTTTATCGGAGAGAGAACTGTAACCCTCTATTATACGATCGATTTAATCTTACTAAACTGAAATCGAATCGAGTTTAATCCGCGAAAGAAACCGAAAGAACTGCAATCTCAATTGGATCAAGAGGAGATAAATCCTCGCTTGTAGGAGATTTCCAACGGCAACTCCAACGCGGATATAAATCATCATCACCGAGTTACAAAGGAGCTTTGTACGAACCCCGCAATGGCACATCGCACTAGATAACGAAAGAATGCGAGACAACAAAGGGTTCTAACAACATTCGAAAATCTTTTCAGCGCGTCGCCATTTTTGAGAAGCTGCTCTTCGGTACCGCTTTTCGTTCCCGGCGCAACGATGACCGAAGGAAACAAATGGCAGAAAGGTTGGCCCGACCCGCTATCGATTCGCACAGTCAGTCGTACCCAACCGTGCCAGTGGCCAAGGAGGTTTAAGCACCGTTCACACGGAAACCGTGCCTCTCCGGCTGTGCCTCTCTCGCCCGTTTTATTCGCATTCTGCTCGTATTATATCCAATTACATCACCGCGGCCATTACGAGCCGCCGGCCGCTTGCGTTCCGCGCTGGTTACAACGAGGTCAAGCCACATGCAGGAACGAAAACATGTTATTAACTTTATTCTATGTGGTATATTCACGGATTATCCTGATAATCAATATCGAACGTAGACGGAATTTACAAAGATAGACAAAGCAAGGATTCCCTATATTTGGACGTCTCGCAAATGTTATAAAACAAAGCTTGAAATTCATTAACCATGAAGAAATAATATTTGCGCTTTTAATATTCCGATGTTTTTATAAATTTAAGGATTCGCATCCAGTTAAAGTCCAAATGTGATACATTCGAAAATTCACACAACAGGAAATTGATTGATACGTCCGAGAATATACTGAACCGGAAATTGAGATGTGTCCAAAGATAAAACCATAAAATCAAATTGATAGATTTCATAAATTCACGGATAAGCAAATCCGAAGTTTTACACAGGTCGAAAAATCTATAATCTCTAAGATTGATAGTTTCAAGAATCTATAATTTGGAGAACTCACAGATTTCAAAATTCATCTTATCTTGCAATCCACAAATTCTAAGTGTGACTAAACTACGACTCCGAAATAAATTCGGGCTTTTCATCACATCCCAAGGAGCCATAATTCTCATTATTCCTAACTGCGAAGAATAGCAGGTCAGAGCGGAACTCAAAGATTTGCTATTCCCGGATCCGTCGTAATTTTTTGAGTTCAGTACTCAACATTCTTCGGGTGAAATGAGATTCTTTATCGGTCAATACAATCGTCGCAGTTTTATTTTAGAGAGTCGTAACATCTATCACGTGCGAGATGCAGGTAAAGACTGAAGAATTAAAAAAAATAGATACACCAGAATAAAAAAATGTTGAAATGCTTTATGGATTAAGGACTTTACAGCGTCAGTATGCTCTTGCGTGTGCTGTTCCAGCGTCGCCGCATAAATTAATGTTATCTCGGGGGATTATACTGGGTTGAGTAGCGCGCGATGGCATTGCCGCATGATGAAATTTGATGTATTTCTCTCTGTCGGCTGATTAGATATTTTTAAGGCTTCGTGACTCACGTAATCAACGAGTGCGCTTTGAATAAATAAAAAAAGCTTTTAGCATAAGCAGCTGCCGTGTTTTTAATTTTTCATTTTAAAACTGCAATTTTAATCCTCGCGAGTTCGAAGCTTACGTAATTTGTAGCAATAAGACGTTTTCCAAAACATTTTTCATTTTTTATATATAGAAAGAAAATAATTTAACTTACAATTTATCACTAAAATTCTGCAAATTGTTAAAAGGAAATATTTAAAATAGAAAAATTAAATTTTTTTATTACTTGTAGTACAGAATTATTTTACTTAGTTATGAAAAATTTATGCAAATATATAATAAATGACATTTGATATATTATGCAGTTTTAATAAAAATAGGTCGACGAAGAATCGACAAGAGTGTATAACAGAGAATGCAGGAAATCACGTAAACTCCCCGTAGTCCAAAAATTCGATCGAAACTTGCGGTTTGGCTGACCAACTTTTTCCATTCGTTTTTTCCTTTGAGAATAGTCATGTTAGAGAAAAAAAGAGATAGGGAGAGAGAGAGAAAGAGAGTTTTCGCTATTTTCACTACTCCGCGTAATTGATTCGGAGTCTTCTCGAAATGTACGTTTTCTGTAAATGTGCTCGAGAAAAGCCGGGATCCAATTTTATCTCTTCGTCTTCTCAAGTGCATGAAGAAACGACATATATCGACAGTATCGAGCTAGGTACCTCGCACGCGAATCTAGGGCAAATTTATCTGTGTTAAAAGCTCGATGCGCTTTTCGGAACGAATGTTAAAAAACGCGATGTAAAAAACGTAACGTCGGCTAATCATATCGTCAATTAAGCGATGGCAACTTACCGACGCTGTTTTCCCATTTTTACTCGTGACTTTTAACAGCGACCCCTCGTACCCCTGGAACAGAAAAAATACGTTATTAAAACTTCCATCATATCAAAATACTGTTTGTAACCAATACGGTTAAACAAAAAATTGACTAACTTTATACGAATTTGATATCTGTAAATTTCGCTTTAAAAAACAAAGTTCTCTGACTGGTTTTGTAATGGCATATAGTATGTTATTAGAAATGAAAAATAGACATATACAAGTCTGCTTTTCATTTCTAAATAATAAAATATAGCAATAACTGCTTTCATGTTTCTTGGAAAATTTGATAAAAATAATTCAGACGGGTTTTTTAAAAAGTTTTCTTTTGATTTTTTTAAAGTTAACCTTATTCAATTAAATATTTGAAAACATGCAATAGATTAACTAACACTATTAAATACCTAATATAGAAATATAGTTTCTATTCTGAGAAACTATTTTAAAAATATAGTGAACACACGATGAATGTGGTTGCGTGACTTAGCCATGCGTTCGCCGTGAGTCTTTTAGTCACAGGATTTACGGAGACTATTCAGAATAGCAAAGAGAACCGGGTGAAAAGTGAGACACGACATTCACATATTTTATTAAATATCTAACACAAATGCTAAGATACCCGTGAATTTCTCAGCGGCTATCGCTTGAATTATCCACCGTTAGCATGCACCGTTTCCTGATAACGAGAAAAACCGATTATTAGCCGTGTAAGAGAATTTTTAATTTGCTGCGAGCTTAATGTGTAACACTTCGTTATTGCGCTATCGAGAATCTTGTTTCATGCTACCGCTATAGATAAAGGAATCCTCACGGTGAGGTAACGTTTCCTTAATTTTTATAATAGAGCCGCAAGTGGAACGCGCGAGATGAGCACTCGGTTACATGCGAACGCTGTAAGTAGTGTTCATTACTAGAGTACCAAACTGTTAATAATTGCGCGATCGCGATGGAAGTGCTAATTAACGAAGCCGCAATTAGAGAGCGCGGTAAGTCTCGGAACGTTTATCCGACGTGCCACGAAATGTTTTTCGAGTTTAAACCTGCATACGGGAGCACATCGTAAAAATACTCCACATCTATTTTCCGAGATTTATACATGAGTATCAATAATGCATCAGTTACACTGTAGCCGGAATTATAATAATTATCTAGAAATAATATATATATATATATACATAATAGAAACAAAAATCAAATTAAAAGTCTAACGCCAAAATCTACAATTTATAGTTTTGTATAAATATGTAAAAAAATAAATAAAGGAGAAAGCGGCCAAATACGAGCAATTAATAAGGTGGTGAAAATATAAT
>NJRQ01000207.1:55895-74893 GCA_003063805.1 Aphaenogaster ashmeadi | reverse complement strand
TATAAATGGTGAATTTCACTTTTTGGTTACCCAAACAACAGATCTGTATAGGTTTGGCATTATTTTGCGATTTACACTTGAGAGTGTTCCCTTGTCAGTAGTAGTCGAAACATTTTTATTAACATCTTTTTAATGATTTTTTGAATAAATCCTTTTATTATTATAATTTTCACCACCTTATTAATTGCTCGTATTTGGCCGCTTTCTCCTTTATTTGTTTTGCATATAACGAGCCAGTTAATCTTATTTATTATGTAAAAATATGTATTGAAGACTTTAAATAATTCCATTGATTGTACTCTGATATAATTTCCTATTAATAATTCAGACATAAACGCACATGTTATTATTTAAATAGACTAGGAAGTTTAATGATAAATTTGAATTTCACCTGAATGTCTCACTTTAGACGCATGAATCGATGTGCAAGATTTCCCAAGTATCTGTTACAACATTCTTGGCACTCGTGAGCTTCCTAATCTTGCATCATTAATCAACCTGTCCTAACCATGAAATATTGCTGCTAATTTTTGATATCAATTATAATAAAAATTTTTTAATCTCAAATCTAAAATTTAATTTTGCACCAATACTGGAATAATTACAAAAAAGCGGAATTGATATTAATATTTAGCTCAAATTACTAGATTGATTAATCGTTGCCTTGCAATTTTTTGCATTAAAAATATAATTAATGTACACGGCATAATAGATTTCAACATTAAATTTTCATTCTGTCCATCCAAAAAAATGCGTCTTAGATCGTTTTACGATTAGATATATCGGTACGTAGCATTTCCAAGGTATCCATTTCAACATTCTTGGCGCTCAGTTCGGTCTCGCACATTATTAATTAACTTCCCTTAACTATGAAATATCGCAGTCATTAAAAGGCTGGTCCCTCGAGGAAGCATAATCAAGTTTTCGCCGTCACGCGCATATGTTGTGCGATACGATGTGCAAATAGTTCCTGCACTTCTCTGAAAGTTTCGCGATGGTACGAGACGTCGGCGAACAACTGATCCGCCCGACTCTTCTTCCGGCGCGCTGAAAACTCGCCGTAAATCCACGGAAAACGGGTCGCACGGATTATGCGCAACGTATAACGTTACGATATCTCAAAGACGATTAATAACCGGATTCGCGCGACGGGATTCTTCGCATGTGCAACGAGAGATTTGCGAGCGAAAATAACGCGCGCCGGTGCCACTCAAGGTTTATTGTTCGCGATATGTCGCCAGTTATGTGTCGTCGTATCGATGCCAAGAAATCGCGTTCTCTCTTGATACGAGGAGCCGCAGCGATTCGGGTGCCTAAGACGACCGCCGTCAATATACATCACGCCCACATCGCTGTCAGTGCACATTGTACGGGAAAAACGCGTTTCCGCGCTCGCGACGTGATCCGATTTTCAACTCTTGCCGTTTCAATAACATAACGGCTTCAAAGCACTTTTAATAATAATTTTAATTTTTCTATTCTACAATGTCGTACAATGATCTTCCATTTGTTCGCGAAATAAAAAAATCAATTCGTACACGGAAAAAACGATAAGGTTGCCACAATCACAATAATAGTAATATTTGGTACAGCCACGTCCTGTGGTTGTGACAACCACATTGATGTGAAGGCAACTATATGCATTTGGTACAGCAAACATAGTGAATGTTGAGACAAACATATATAGGTGCACTACACAAAACAATGTGAATGCGTGACAACCACAGGACGTGGCTGTACCAAATATTACTATTATTGTGGTTGTGGCAACCTTATCGTTTTTTCGGTGTATTATATAAAAAAAAAGAATTTATCGTGGTCGCATAGAGGTTTCTACATAGACAAATTATTATTTTTTGTTGCATCATATATAGAACGAATCAGGTATCGTATCCAAAATTTTATCTAGGTCATAATTGAAGGCGAATAGTGTGCATCAATTATAGACGTTTGAGCGAAAACAATATGATGTATCGACCAATTTCTGGGATAACAATATTTCATTTTTCATTCAGTTTTAAATACAGTTTACTTTAACAGGATTTTAACAAAGATAGTGAAATTTTTTAATTTGAGAAAGTACTAAAGAGGATTAAAATTTAAAATAGATAGAGATTTAAAGTAAAAAAATTTATTTTAAATTCATAGAGAAATTTAGAAAATCAGGTTCGACAAAAATCCGTTTAAATCGCAACAATGTTAAATGGAATCAATTTGCATAATCAATCCATACAAAGAATTGCAATATATTACTATGCACATTTATATGTTAATATGTCATTAAATCTTTTCAAGTCACGTATCGTCTATATTACTGTAATTATCTTGTACCATTATTAATACATTAAATCATCGTATATAATTATCGCACACTTACGTACAAATAATAAGATAATGCCAATTCGATAGAACACCTTTCAGGATTGCGTAAAGGCAATTTATGAGTTCATCGAGTATCCTTTCTCTTCTATTAGTCCGTAAACCGATCAGAAAATTACTATATTACATTTCGTCGCGTAAAATCATTATTTAAAGTGCCTCGGGACCGTTACGTAAAGAAGAGACGTTCTACGGACGTCTCTATGTACACCTCGCTTACAGCGCTCACGGTACCGACGGAAATGTAATTCCCAGTACACCCACGCGACTAATCCTAATCCCTTTGAGCAAGCTGCTCACAACGATTTCATGAATATACAAAACAAGGCTCGAAGCAAGGAGTAAAAAAGCCGCGTCGCGCCGCGCCGCCTTTTTCGCCGTCGAATAACGACACGCTCGAGAGAACCTCCCGGATTTAACTTTCAAGGGAGATTTCCAAATGGAGCGAGAACAATTTCGCCGTTTTTCCACCTGTCCTTCCTTTCCCGGCAACAAATAACCGCGGTTTCTCTCCACTCTGGCCGCTATCGATCTAAATCGCGATTGAATTTCGTCCCGAACGTACATGAAACGTATTTAACTTTCACGAGCGTAGTCTTCGATAAATTTGGCCAGATTCGTTGTTGATTAGATCACTTCAGTATTAATGCGAGAGCATCAACTTAGAAATTATAATTAAATAGATTTGCTTACATTAACTTAAAAATAGTGTATATTTGGTTTTCATCAACAAAGAACTCAATTTATGCTACTCTTTGGTTGCAAAACTTCATCTATTTATACTAACTCGAGTTTTGAATGGTCAAACATAAAAATATATAACATAAAAACTAAAAATAACGAGAATTTTCGTACACACGGCAAATTATAGGATACGAGGAGCATCAAATTCCGGCTATCGATTTTTCGTCTCCGCTGGTGTCGGAGCTCGAAATGCAAGCTCGTAATTGGCACCGACATAATTAACCCCCTAGACAAACTAAACTAGGATCCCGAGTCGGGCAAATATGACGTTATAGGGGAGTACCGTCTCTCCCGTGGCGGACGGTCGGTGTAGACGAGTATGATTCATAAGGGGAATATTCCCCTTGTGAATACAGTTCGAACGCTTCAGTCATAATGTTGCGTTTCACATGATACCACGAGAACCGTAGACTGTAGTTGAATTTATTGAACGATGAGTTAAACGTGGCGGCGAAAAGTCAGACGAGGAGAACGCGATATTGACGCGATAACGAGGGCAGAAAGAGATTATCCAAACTATTCGCGAAAAATATGAATAAATACACAGCGATGTGTGAGATCAATTTGGAAATACTAGTCTGTTTTTATATTTCGACATTTTTGCATACAGGTATTTATAGATACGGATTTGCAAAATGCTGCGAAATTAATTACTAATGCACAATCTTATTTACAAAATTAATGGAAAATTATATTTTTAATATCATTTTGATGGACTTTCAAAAATTCAGGTTCTAAAATGTCGAAATACATAAAATTTCAAAGGTGTAAATTTTTGATACATAAATATCCCGTAAATTTAAGCATTCCACGTTCTTCAATTCTGAAAGCTAGGATCTTTGAACTCTGTTTCCGTTTTCGTTTCTCGATTATGCTCACGATAGAATATTAATGTTACCAGAACTTTAAGGTCCTTCAATATCACATCGTTCACATTCGCGAACGTGATGGGTCCTCGCGCATCGCCGTCGGAATATTTGACTTCTCAAATCTTGAATTCTCCCGGACCCTTTGATCTCAACATCGCGAATGCACGTCTATATATAAAATAAAGCGAATAGAGAGAGCAAACTCTCTGAGAGAGATTTACCTCATACGCTCTGAAAAGCAGATAGAGCTCCCTCGGCTTGGTGTCCATCGGCAAGCCGCTCACGAACAAGGTGCGCACCTGAAACAGAGAGAAAGAGAACGATAATTGAGTTAATTAACCTAATTGGCTGGTGTAGAGGGAAAGAACAGCAGTCGAGAAATACAGAGACAGAGACAGAGAGAGAGAGAGAGAGAGAGAGAGAGAGAGAGAGAGAGAGAGAGAGAGAGAGAGAGAGAGAGAACGAGCAAGGAGGCGTATATCCAGACTCGGAAACAAGGAAACCGACTTTCTCAATTTGACTCCTGCCCTCATCCTGTCAGATGAGTCGATAGCTAATTGCAGAATCAATGTGAGATGCTCCGAGACAGGAAGAAGTCGGTCCCCCTCGTTCGTCATCCTTTTTAATTTCGCAATTAATTCGGCAATTTACGGAGGCGATTCCAATTAATTGGGGCGCAACCCCTAAAGATCTTTGAAAGTGATTCCCGAAGATATTTCTTCTTTCTTCGCGGTATCGATCGTCTTTTCCGATCGCTCATCATTAACGCCATTGTGGCTGAATTAATGTGATATTATTTCGCTTTCAGCGGAGAATGCAAATCGGCTTTTCGTATTGAGTGCTGTCAACGGGAACAATACAGCAAAACAAGAGACTAATGCTGATTCTACGCAGCTTTCACTAGCAAATGCTTGTTAAACGCGGTTAGTGCGCAGATAATTGCTAATCAAGTGTCCTCAATTCAATAAGCATGTTAATAATTCCTTAATAATTCATTTATTACGTGCATTTATTATTAATATAATAAAAAAACTGCTTTATCCATCTTTTTATACTATATTAAAATAAATTTTTATGAAAATTAAATAAAATATAATAAAATTTAATTTATATTTAAAATACTACTATTACATATATTAAAAGGTTGATTGAGTTATACACAGATTTATACAAAACAAAATTATTAATAAAAAGCATTTTACATTAAGCAATTTCATGCACGCAAATAAAAAAAGGTATTTGATATTTAAAAAATGTTTATACGGAAATTGTTCTTTTCTGTATAGTACTTAGTCAAGTTTCTTTAATTATTCACGAATTAATAGCCAGTTGTTTCTTGTCACCTAGACTTACAACATTGATAAAAACTCGGCCGCGTGTAAACGTTAAAGCGCTAAGCGAGACACGTAACCGCAACCGTGTCGCAGGGCAGACCGTCTACTAATGGATGAGACTAAGAGAGTAACCGGTAAAGTTTCGTCGGCCAAGTTACATGAGCGTCTTACACCGACTGGGCCTTAAGTAATTGCTGCGGCTATGTACACACACTTGCACATACGGTGCATCGCAGGCGTAGGTGCGCAGGTAAGTGCGACACCGACGCCGTCTCGCGCTCGCGTTCGCGCCGTCTAACTTATAATGATCTCTAGAGCGGAGCATCAAATTGCCGCAATGAAGTTGCAGCAATTAATAAAGTTAAGAAATATCGCGGCGGTTGTAAAAGTATGACGCACACGCGCGAATCTAATTACAGAGTCTTTTTCTCTCGCTTCATCTCTCTTGTGCATGTAATTAATTTTTGTAAAAGCGCTTTTGTTTTACTATCGGCCATCAAATGTCTCGACAGCAATCTCAACAGTTCGAGTTTGAATAAAACCAAAACTAATCGATAGGCTATCAAAAAAAAGTCGGATTATATAAAACGTAGGAAATAACAAAAAGATTATAAAGGTAATAAATAATACTTCTTGAATTCTAAACGTGCTTATCTTCATGACTGTATTTACATCATTTAGATATAAGATCTCTCTGGAAAGAGTAGAAAAGTTACTTTGCATTAAAAAAGCTATTAATAATTTTCTTTAAATTGTTTAGAACTATCTGGAGATAGCTATCGGGACTTTACTACATTTGCACGTTGATATCGAGTCTGGCAGAGCACGTCGATCGAGAAGGAAGGAACGCAAATTATCCTTCTCGGCAATTATCCGATTAGATCGCAAAATAGATCTCCGCCTACTTGTGCGAAGCTGAAGGCAGCTCAGAGAAAAAGATAATTCTTAAATCGTGTAGTGAAATCCATTAGAAGAATGTAATCATTCAATGCTTTGCAGAAGCTTAGTTTTTAATTTTCACGTTGGATTAGATTACCTTCTGCATCCTCGGAAGTAAGACAAAGACATAAGAATGCGAAAATTGGAAGATTTGACTATTTACGAACTGAATCCATTTTGTTTCAAAGATTCTACAAAAGTAAACATTCAAAGAGTTTAACGTTTGAAAAGTTTCAAATAATTCCTATTATTCCGATTTGCGAACAAGTTATTCAGCTTAATCCTAATTTTGATACGCGGTAATACGATTATATTAAATACGAAGTAGACCTCCCGTTCCCTCATTGTCGACGCCATATTTTCAACAGAAAATTGAAGCGACTTACGTAATTATGCATTTCTTCTCTTTAACAACGCAGCGAAATCGTGTTATTGTTCTGCTTACGAATATTACTTCGTCCGTTACGCTAATTAAACACAGCACGCATCAGATCTTTATCCAGAAGATTGTTAGTTTCCTATTCTGCTCCTTCTTCTTCGCTTTTTTCCGCGTTGTGAATTTCGACCGCATTTATAATCTTAGATGAGTTTTGTCAGGCGTAGCTTCTAAATGACAATAATTGATCATGGACGAGAGAGTCCGCTCCCAGCTTGCAACTGACCATGTTGCTAGTTCTCATTGTTTCATCTTCGAAACTATGCCGCGTCGCCACTTGCACATCCGCTGGCGACACTCCTCGTCCCATATTTACGTTCCCCTTTTAGCGGCCCCTGTTATTTAGAAATAATCTTGTATACTGGCGAGCAAATGTGATAAATATACAAGGTGATCTCGTCTGTCGATTAATTTACTGGTTCTTTATATAACTATTAAGTAAAAAAATTAACAAATCAAGGTAAATTATATTTGACGACAACTGGCTAGATTGATTAATTAGAAATCTTCTTACTACGTTAGCGACCATGGATTTTGGTTCATTTAACGAGTAGAATTTTACTAATTTTTGATGCTAATAAACATCTATAATTTCTTTACAGTTTTCGGGAAAGGAAAGATCTTATAGATGTTTATTAGCATCAAAAATTATTAAAATTCTACTCGTTAAATGAACCAAAATCCATGGTCGCTAACGTAGTAAGAAGATTTCTAATTAATCAATCTAGCCAGTTGTCGTCGAATATAATTTACCTTGATTTGTTATCTATTTACTGGCGTAAGAGAAGACGTTATTTGTAGTTTAAAAAAATTAAGTTAATAAATTTGAAATATATTCCTGTCTGGCAAATTTCATTAAATACAATCTTCTTCGTAATATTTTAATTTTTAAATATCTTTGTAATTAAAACGTAATTACATCCAAGTATTGAAACGTGGCAGATTAATTATACTAAAAAAAATAGCATTTTACCTACACTGTTAAAAAAATTTGTATTAAAAATAATATAAAAATAGGAAGTTTTTATGCAGATACCGTATATGAAATTTCAAATACGAAGTTGAAAATTAAAGGAGTGGTATTTCGAAAATAAAAGTATCGAGCAGTAATATTACTATGCTCATCCGTTTACTCATATACAAATGTTCTCATTTTCAATCGAAAATATGTATTATTACCTTGCGTATTCAAAAAAATCTCAAACGAGTCTTTAATATTCAATGTTGTGTGTATTAAATTTTATATTAGTGATTAAAATTCATGTTCGTGATATGAATTTAGCTATACAAGTGCAAGAATTTTTATTTCAGATACTCAGTTTGTAAATTTCATTTATCGTAAATGTGTTGTAAACTTCATATCTTTTTTAACAGTGTATATACCTGAAGACTGATCCATAAAAGTAGTTTCTCAATAATTCATAGCTCGGAAACTATTTAGATGTAAATTAATTCCCGGTGTGATAAAAATAGTTTCAATAGCAATACATTAATCGCATATTCAGCTTATTTCAAGATTGCACGATTGACAGAAGGAAGGCAGCGATTCGTTACCGTCCCCTCGTTAATTTCCGGCAGGAAGCATCGAGGACGAGAAAAACGACACAAGCATGAAAGAAAAAATATCTATAATCCTGAATTGATTTGCTTCAGGCAACTATAGCTCTATCATATTAAATTACTTTTTAAGTAATTAAATATTTCTGTCTAATTGTATCGTAAATAATCTTATAGATACTTAAGTCTTATACGCGATCAAACATATTTTGTTACAATTGTTGCAATATATTGTGCTCGACACTATATAGTATTATTATAAATTAAATCGAAAAATAAAAACTTTTTCGCATTATAAATACATAAATCAAGATTGCAACATTAACTTACAAAAGTTTCGTAATACATCATCTCTATATTAACATTACTAATTAATATTATTCTTGTAAATCCCAATTTTGTAAATCTTTAATATATTTTTAATCTTGGATATTGGGGAGCTTTCATATACATTCAAAATTTCCTCCATCTTATTTTCTCTATTTTCTTTCTTATTCCTCTCGCATTCCTTGTTTTCTTTACCGAGCTGATACTACATTATTTATATCGAAGGTTTTAATTCAGCTGGGAATGCAGACTTGCGAATCGATTCGGTAACGTAGACCCCGCGAATATTTGCACTGTATGTATATTATCATTCGGCAACAACACAGGCGGGAGACCATTCTGGCTCAAAGCTCATTGCCTCATAGTAACGTGTTGGCAGCGTCGGTCAAACGCAACGGTTACCGCGGATTCGATTAATCTTGAATCAGAATTTACAGGTAATTCAAGAGCACGCCGAGAGGAACAATTTGTAAAATACACGCCTCGCCGGATTCCAAATGGAAACGCGCGGTTACAAGCGTATCTCTTTACAGACAGACGGAGCAAAGCCGCGCGAGATTTATTCAATCCAATGAACCTTTCGTTCGAACGTGCACGCGTATCAACACAATCACAATCACGTGTGGGTGTATGAACGCAGCCAGTGCACATTCGAATGTGAACGTAAACACTCGCAAACACAGGAAAAGCAGTAATAAAAGACTACATGGAAAATAGTGATAAAATAAAAGACAGCACAATTTTCTCTCCGACACAAATTATTTTATTCTTTCATAACGTGAACGCGAACGTGTCATGTTGGAAACAACAGACAATTCGCTAGTAAAAATATTCAATGTACTGCTGGCAGCGGTCGAGAATACAAGAATGCTGAATCAAATTAACGTTGGTGAATAGGGAACGTTTTTTGACTGCGCGCATCGTTTAAGAGTGGATATTTTTGCACGTAAATAACAGAAAAGAGAAAAATAGTTTATATATGTTGCCAAAAGTAATAATTTTTATTAATATTTTCCTCTAATTATTATTAATATCATAGTTTTACTAATTTTTTGCATTATTATTATTTTTATATTAATATTAAAACCCTGCTATTTAACTTGTATTAATTTATCAAGAATTTATTAATTTAAAGATTGTTTTATTATACGCTTAGTTAAAAGGTCTTGAAGTTTAGTTGATAAAGTTACATTTGAGAAACTCAGATAAATCACTTTTGTTAGCTTGATGTATATGCGATTAAATATTAAGCGTGAGGTTAAAATTTATAATTTAACACTAAAACACATTCTCTTAGATATTAGATATTAAATTCTCTTAGTTATTTATCAATCACGCATTTAACGTTTCTTGTATCATGTTTAATTTTACGTGAAATTTAGTTATTTAGCACCGATAAACATATTTAAAATAAACACAAGTAAGTAGTCGAGATGCGGAGACGAGAAATGTATCTTATGTTTTCTTATCGACTTTACTGAGTTTTACAAAAGAAATTAACACAAAGATGCGACAAAGTCGTATCGAACTGCATACGAATTGCGGAAAACGCGTGCTGTACCACTTCACGCGGCACAGGAACGCCGCATTTAGAGCGCATCCGAGCAATTTCACGTCTCGGTCGGCAAGCCGGCCGCGGTGACACCAGAACGTGAGAGAACAAAGTTTGTGGCCGATTTTTCCGGCTACGCGCACGCGGATTTTCGCGACATGTTCTCATGATCTGGCTGTGTGACAAGTGAACGGTTCTGCGACGCGCAACAGCATGTCTCTCTTTAATTTTTTACGGTTAGCTCGGCGACCGCAACGAAATTTTGCATCGCCAACAGAGTATCGTTGATTACAACGGACGAACGGGACAAAAAGTCGCAGTTGCGATCAAAATGGCACAACTCGATTTCAAATCAGTAAATGATCAATCTAGATTGTGCAATACTTTATTGAGAGGTGTCTCTATTTAGAAGCCCACATCTAAATCCGTAAAACCATTTTAACACTCTCCAATTTTATCTCTAGTTATTTCTTGGCGACACTTTGAGCAATTATTTCCGCTTAAAATCTTTCATCGCGCTGACAAATTCAAAAATATATTTTAGATGGCTGGAAAAATGTATACTACAGATATACGAAACTGTAATTGAAATATTGTTGCTAAGTTTCGTTGTACGAGCAAAAGATTGTATGAGCGATTGAGATAGCATCCCGTCTCCGTAAAGACGCATCAAAAATCAACACGGCAAGTCATCGCAGCTCTCGGCAATTAAATCGTCCCCGTGATCGCGATTACACACGTTCGTGAATATTCACGCGACGTGTCAGTTGGCGGATTCACACTTTTCGATCTAATCTTCTCGTAATTACGGCGGGTGGAATTTTCGAGCGCTGATCCGAGCGAGGCGCGCCGAGGAGCAAGGAGCGTGCTTCCGTTAGCGCGGGACGAAATAAAATACCGGAGCTGGGGTTCGATGGGCACAGGCTCGTTTTCAGCGTATACGTTCTCTACAGATGCACGCACACACAGGTTCGCACACGACAAACATAATTCGCATCATCTCCTTACGAGCATATCAGATTTTACAGTGACCGCATCGTCCAGAACGCTCGCATCTCGTAAATTCTCTGACATTCTTTTATCTACGTTCAGAACCGTGAATTTTAAGAAATGTTACAGTGCTAAATTTATAGAATGCAAAATAAAAAATATTATTTTTCACTAATAGAATTTTAAATATGTCAGACAGGGTGACTTTATTTTATTATATAAAAGAACATGGAATTTATAGTGTCATAATTATAACATTTAACAGCGCTTTAAAAAACTATTTTATTTTAAGAATTAGATTGTTTTGCGATACCCTGCCTTTTTCTGGGTTATACATAATTATTTTTATTTTAAATAATAAGAGTGTGTAAAATAAAATAAATAAAGTGTAAATAAAGAGCATGTAAACAAAATTGTTAGATTCTGAAATGTGAATCCCATAGAGATGCATTTTAGTAATTAATTAACATTGATATATCTAATCTTCATGATATTCGAGAAAAGAAACTACTTATAGAATATAATAAACGCGCTCCATCTATAATAAAAAGATGCACTGGATCAAGACGCTGGAAGCGTCGTACCGCCATTTTTCTTCACCTATTTTTATTCTTGCCAGAATTTTGGTGGTGTGAGGTATAATTAATAATAGATCAACCAGAAGGCGAACTATATCTTCGAGCCTTTAAATATAGTATCGCATAGGAGTGCATCGCTGGCTGCAGCGATGCAACTGTTAAGTAATACCGGCGATAGTAATCGCATGAAATATCACAGAATCACCAGATGTCCCTTGAACTATATATTCTATGGAGGATTGAATTGCAAAGTGTTACTTAGCTTCGAAAATTTGATTTTCACACATTCAATTCTAAACAGTTTCTATTCTTACAAGAATTTAATTCGAGACTTTAATTTAATTCGTCTGTCAAAATAATTAATGAGCTGAAATACTAAAATAAATGATGTTTAAAAATTAAAGAATTACAGCGAATAATAACTATCCATTATTACTGTATTAACAAAATTAGGCTTTATAAATATGTGTGTTCTAAACAAATATGTGTTAATCCTATGCATACAATCAATATATTTATCATAAATAAAGAATGTACCGAAAATAATTCAATAAACTTTAATTTAAATTCTTTATTGTTATTTCAAAAATTCCTAAATCATCGGACATATCTGTATGGAAATCCACTTGTGTAAAATCTATCAAATACAATAAAAATTGACCCTATTTTATGCGCTTGACACATTTAAACGCGAAGCTTATCGTCGGGGACAAAAATATCGGAGAAAATCGATAACCACGCGCAGGACGAATGTGAAGTGCTGCCGTTACGCAAATCGTATAATGCCGGTTGTTAAATTGCGTGCGACGATACTAAAGATAATAAAGCGCGTTATTAATTATCCTCCTTTATGCCAGGCCACGGCCATTATCCTTCCCAGGGAGAAACTCGAAGCGGTATAAGTAAATGGTAAGACATAATTAATAATAGGATCGCTAGGCGACGTGCTATTTTTACGTTCGCTCGGATATAACGTCGCTGGGCTTTCATCGCTGATATTGCACGCGCCGCGCGAAAGAAAAGCCCGCTGGCGTTCGCTCCTTCGTGAGCCAAGAGAGCGTCTCGCACTCGTCACATCCCCTCGGATTTGAGTGTCACGGGAGCGTACAAGTGTCGTCCATAACAAAAGAGCGGAATTAATCGGAGCGAATCTCGGACACGCACGTGTTGAATCTTTCGTCGCGGTGAGTTACGTGCCAACTCGTTGCTGCGCTAAATCACAGTTTCGGTAAGCCGCAAGATCGTACTTGCGTGCGGCGAGCAGAATATCGTATTTGTAAGACGTCCCTCGTCTGTCGGAAGTGACCTCCTCTTAACGAAAATCATTTAACGAGGTAAACATCTCCGTAAAACCAGAAGCAGGACAGTTTATGTCATAACAATTTGACCGGACGTGGTTATTTTATCCGCATGTTAGGCAATA
Source organism: Aphaenogaster ashmeadi (assembly GCA_003063805.1). NCBI lineage: Eukaryota > Metazoa > Arthropoda > Insecta > Hymenoptera > Formicidae > Aphaenogaster > Aphaenogaster ashmeadi. The sequence goes on along the minus strand of NJRQ01000207.1, from coordinate 61,765 downwards.
TTGAAACGAACAATCTAATGTGACTCATAATAAATTTGTATATCATTATTTCTTTCATGAATTTTTTAATAAATCTGACTTGGTTGTATTATTGATATCTTTCTGGTATATATTACTGCTTTAAAAAGGTATTTTAGAAGAGTCTTGATTTAACATATTGCATTCGTAAGTGTTGTATGCATGTACAATCGATCATAATTAAGACCTCTATCGCACTACAAAGCAACACTAACTATGACAAATGAATTGTTAAAGCTACGCTCTATCAATTTATAATATTGCTAACAATGATTTGCAACAATTTATAAGAAAATAGAGATTGCAATGTCTTCGCATAAAAAGAATTATTTTCTTCGCAATCGATTCTCCTTAGAGACAAAGTTAATTTATGCCGAGCATTATTAATACTTTCTAATTAAGACAAACAGTATTTTTCTTAATTCTATATAAATTATCTTACAAGATTCCGCGTATTCAGTTTACCCTTGACATTTATTCGAATGAGCATCACGTCTGGATACAATCTACTTCAATCGTTTTCCACTAACAACTACCGTAAGTGCCTTCTCTTGAGTTCCCTCTACTTGGTTTTGCACACAAAGACGCTCCCTTACATTGCAAATGAACTGAACTTCCGATCGTATGTTCATGGTCCTGTTCTTGTTCCTCTTATCATGAGCTTATTCTTCCACGATGTGGCATTAGTGCTCTGTTCTTTTCTTCCTTTCCTTCTTTTCACACAAAACTCGCTTTCTCTATTCATACGCAAATCTAATTGAGTCATTAGATTTACAAATAATCTGTACATTCATTCCATATTCGTATTTTAGCTTTTCCATTATACTTAATTATATGCACCCACATATGTATAAATTTATACATTGTTCCGCTTTTATGAGAAAATGCATGCATTTCTATCTGTTAATACTTATAGCGCTACGATTTCTCAATTTTCTCACAGTATGTTTTTTATTTATTATTAAAAAATTCGTTTTACAATCATAAATATTTTATCTGTCTGTCTATGCATCTGCGATCAAAAGAAAGTGCTCGATCCATCCGAGACACCATGTATATTCAAGCGATTCGAGTTCCCGGCGGTGCGAATACCGGAAGCAACGGGGCTGCATTAATATATCCCGCAATAGCAGCGTGGAAAGTAAGAGTAGTGATCAGCAGCTAGTGCTATGAACGCTGCAGTCCAGCGAAATGAATGTGAGGATCGCGCACATGGCGCACGTTACAATTGGTTTGACCTCGCACGCTTTCATTATTGATGTAGCGCGCTGTTCTTTGCTGCACTTGTGACAGGAGACGCTATATCGCGCGGCAGCCGTGGAAACAATTCTCCTACCTTTTGTGAAACGTTTCCCCCGCGATTTCTATGAAACGCAGGAAATTGTGGCAGAGTGGTCGACGGTCGCATGAACGTTTCTCAACCTGCAAAATGCAGATCGTTCGCTGGTTTTTATTCGACTGAGAAGTACCTGAAGCTGCCACAAAAGCCACTGTAAAACGCCAAAATCGCTACCAGACGTTTACGAGTTTTCTATAGAGAATATAGTTTGTAAGATTTTAGAGTTCTGCGCGCATTTCTCTTCATCGTCAGGCTATTCTTTTTATTTATTTATATATATTTTATTATTATTATTTTACCTTTAACAAAATCTCCAAAAACAATTTTCTTTTATTATCACATATCATAATAATCTCCTTGGAAAGCGTTATTCTTAATGTGCCATGTTCTTTTCAGAGAACAGAAAAGTTACACAATATTCGCGGGATCGTGTTAATCTTTTTCAATTAACTTTTAAGACATCATGGATGAACAGACGTTCATACTTGCATACGTTTCTGAAGGGACTACGATTGATCGTGTGACTGATTTAACTACCGGATGAATGATACATCGGTAATCATGGCATAAATCACATCTATGGGGTTATAATTCAAAACGTAACTAGGGTACACGCCCATTCGTACTTTATTATCCACATGGTAGTGTGGCCGAAGAGAATGTCATCCCCCGATATTTCAATATTCAATATATTGAAGATTGAAACAAAATAACTTCCTGTAAAAGGCGAGAAGGGCATACAAGATAATTATGGAATCTTTTAAAAAGTGATATTTAAAAAATGATTTTCCGGACTCGATTTGTCGAAATGGTTTGACGTATTTGACCTACTCTCTCCATTGAATAAATATCATGATCCGCAGCTAACAATAAGTCGTAAAATAAAAATAACTGTCGAGTTAACGCGATTTTAATGATCGACTTAATCGCGATAAAATGAAAGATTAAAAGTGATCACAATAATGATATCTCTATTGCCTGATAGCGTGTAAATACAACCTTTCACGGGCTCTTTCAACGAATATTGATTTTCACCGATATTTTCCTCCCAATAATGATGGATATTACTCTTAGTACGTCAAGTTAATGAATATGCGAAGTGTTGATGTATATGATAGATTCAATGCAGATAAATTGTTTATAGACATGTCTAAAGTTCATCAATCTTTGTTTTTCGACTTTATGTTTCTCTTTACATTCCACGTTCTCTATATATACTTCTATATATATCTTTTAATTTATACGTATTGAATATAATGTTTTAATTAATTTGATAATAATTTTTTATTAACAAAAATTATGACAGCTTTTCAATTATGAGTAATTAAAAATAAATAAGACTTGCTAAATTCACTATCTCAGATAGAAATAGATAACACGATTTCATTCTAATTAAAAGTCAAACGGTTCTTTCAATTTCAATTATGTGACCTACTTTAAAAAATATTTTATATTAAGAATTAAGACGATGTAAAAAAGAAGATAATATTTGACAAACTTTTATCTTAAAAAAATTCAACTTTATATTAATCGAAAAATTTATAGATGAAGAACTATAGACATCGGTTCTGAATATCGATCGATAAAGTCAATCCAATTTATATATACAGGATGTTTCAGGACCTATAGGACAAACTTCAGGAGATGATACATTTCACCAGGAGATTCAATTTTTGTTAAGGGACTCGTATCCTTCGATGCATCCTTAAAGATCTATGCGTCCTTGATCAGACCGCTTATGAGGTAGACAACCGGTTGCATGGAAGCATTCCACGTGACGTTTGACAATAGTAATCCATGTAAAACAATTAAAGCAAAAACGAAATCAAAGGATGTGTAGATTAATATTATCAGATGTCACACGGAATGTTGCCGCGCGACTGGTTGCCTACCTTATAGACGATCTGATCAAGGACACGTAGCTCTTTAACACTAAAACTACCACCGCCGCCGCCGGTCAAATGATCGTTTTTAAACTTTTGATTAAGAAATCTGCATTCAATATTATCGCTTTTCCCAATTGACTTCAAGACTTTTCCTTAATATACATATAATCAATTTTTCAATATCTGTCTCTCTTCTTCTTTCGTTTCTTCTGATAAATATATTGCCTGCATTCAATTGGCAAAAATAAAACTTTTATTTAAAAACCGGTCATTCGACCGGTTCGGTAGAAATAGGTATATATAAATTATCGGTAACTTTAGTGTTAAGGACGCGTCGGAGGACACGAGTTCCTTAACAAAAATTGATTCTCTTGGTGAGACATATCATCCCCTGAAGTTTGTCCCATGGGTCCTGAAACACTCTGTATGTATTTACTATTCAGATGTATTCCATACAATCATTTTCTAACATATATGAGAACACAAATACATTGCTGGGTGAGATTACAATAAATTATTTAAAAACATATATGTATAATAAATAGTAGTTTATCCATCTTATTTAAACATTCTTCAATAATGTGTACAAATTTGAATGGATCGACTTAATATATCATTGACTTTGTGCTTGAGGGAAAACATTTTATTGAATTTACACGCGTTCACGACGAGACGCGTGCATTCGTCGTAATAGCACTGTTTATTATTAACGATACGGCCGAGTGACTGAAAGAAAGTTCTCCCACCATCGAGTCAAGAAAGAAAAGTTCGCGGTGAACGTTTCGCCGATGTAAGAAATTCTAAGGGAAGGCATGGGAGAGTATATGGCAGAGTATAGAGCTCAGGCCTGAAGCCACTACGAGTGTATAGTCGAGGGCAAAGGAATAAAGAGAGGCAAATAGAGAGAGAGAGAGAGAGAGAGAGAGAGAGAGAGAGAGAGAGGGAGGGAGGGAGGGTGGGAGGGATAGGGCAGAACGTGCTTGAAAGAGAAAAAGAAAATACTGCGAAAAGAGGAAGAGATAAATAATGGAACGAAAGAAGACAGAAAAAGGAAACATTTATATTTAAAAAATAAAATTATATAAATAAGAGTGAGAGAAGAGAAATTGGTGAAGAAAAAGAGAAAAAGAATGTAAATAAAGAAAGAAAAGCGAAAGGGAGTGTTTGAGACGAGGATGAATCTATGTATAGAAGAATGAAGAAAGAAGAAGATAAGAAAAAAAGTGTGAGTATGGGAGAAACAAGGTCAAAAGAAGAGTGAGAAAAGGAGAAAGAGAAACAGAAGAAGTATATAAGAGGAAGACAAGGTAAACTATCACCGGAGAGTTGAGACACAGGAAAAAGAAAAAGAGATAGTATGTATGATTGAGCGAAAGAAAAAAGAAGATAAGTCGAGTAAAGAGAATGCTGCAAGTGGAAGACAATGGTAAAGCATATGGATAAAGACAGAAGAATAAAAAAGGAGAAAAAGAGAATATGGAAAAGGGCTTAGAGAGGAAAAGGGTAACGCCGTGGAAAGGAGTGCAATGGAGTGAAAGAAAGAGGGAAGGAAAGAATCTCTATGTTCTGTCAAGAGGGACGGAAGAGTAGAGAGATGAAAGAATCGCAAAGGAAGCAGCGAGAGAAGGATAAGATCGAGAGAAGTAGAAAATGATTGAACTTACAGACATACACACATAGGCCTACAGACAGAGGAGAGAGAAAGAGACAGAGACAGAGAGAGAGAGAGAGAGAGAGAGAGAGAGAGAGAGAGAGAGAGAAGAAAGAAAGAAAGAGACCAGGAAGAAAAGCAAGAGGCATACCGGGTGTCCGAGAATGTACATGATAAATTTCATAAGTCATTGTCTATTTTTAATCAATTTTTTTAACAGAAATTTGATAAGACATTTTTTACGTAGTATCTCAATTTTTATCATTAACTATCCCAATAAATAAAATTCATATTACAACTTCGTGGAGTTCGTAGACAGGCTACTTTAAAATTGAGCAAAGAGTAAAATTTTAAAAATTATTTTACGTAAACGATTTACTTTATAAATTATATCTAATTTTTAAAAATATTTGTATCGTGGCGAGTCTCTTCAAAAAGAAATTGACTTCGCAATTTGCTTAAAGAAACGTAAGCGTTCGTTGTAAGAAATTGATTCGGACACCCCGTATATACGTGCGAGCGGGGAAGGGACGAGCTGGGAGGGTTCGAGGGTGACGAGGGTAGAGAGGCCGAGGGGCAGGAGTGAGGTCGAGCTGGCGACGCCGTGTCTGTCTCGACGCTCAGAAACGAGGGAAGCCGGCGCAATGGGCCGATCACTTATTCATGCGCTCCGAAATGATTCCAGCCTTGTAACCGGTCGGTGCGGTGTGGTGCGAGTCGCAGTTACACGCGGCTTTGAATTAAAACGTCAGCCTGCCATCCTTGCGGCGCGCCGCGACGCGCCGCCTTTCACCGACCGAGATTCGCGCGACCGATATTACATGAAGCGAGGCCCGCGAGCGAAGTGCAGGTATTTTCCGACAGCACTTCCGGACATGGTGAAATTATAGTTTGGTTGAAGACCTCAGCATTAAATATCAGTGCTTTTCTAATATTTCACGAAAGCGATGAAGATTTCTATTCTTGTCATAATTTT
>NJRQ01000207.1:22792-42912 GCA_003063805.1 Aphaenogaster ashmeadi | reverse complement strand
GTCATTTCGCTTTATTTTCTGTATTTATGATCGCTGTTTTTCCTTCCAAACGACGAAACAAAGGAAATCAAACGATTTGCCTAATCTTTAGAGAATTTTAAGTGATTGCGAATGAATATAATTAGCGCCGATGCTCTTAAGCGTTCGAAAGGCGTTTGAATCTCGAACATTATTCATTATTTGAAAATAGTAAATTCAGTTTCTCCTTTTCATAAATGTGTAAGATAATACAACATATCATCTGCACTATAGATATAACAACGGGTTGGCGAGATTGCATAGCTCCATAAAGAAAAGAGGAAAAATGGAAAACACTGTCGAGGATACTATGAGAATAATCTGTTTAAACGAATATTAGAGTTTTACGAGCACTTATCGTGCGTTTCACCGCAAAAGTCGGAAAATGGAAGGGTAATTACGAAAGTTAACTTCGCCGACTGAAAGTCGAGGATCACTTCTAGTTTGCTGCTAATTTATTTGCCGGAATCCGTTCCCGTTTCTCTTCCTATTTTCTCTTTTAAGAAATTAGACGCGTGTTACGCGCGAATCTGATTTAACCGTTACAAAGCCGACGTAGTACGTAGAACGGTGTTATCGTCTCGTACGTAAAACTAGAGCACGCAATCAGCGGTTGGACCATGCCAGAAACGTCACTTATATTTATTCATAGAAATCAAAATTTATCATAATGCGTATGCGCAATTACGAAATCACTGAACGTCGCATTCACGTGGCGTCTTTATCTCGATTTCGCTTATTTCTGACAGTCCCGTGCGAAACTTGCTCTAAAGGCGGCGCCAGACGACATGGCAAATGTACGCCAACGTCGTTGGCGAATGCATTGGCTACCAATGCTGGGCCAATATTGGTCATATATGCATGTGCAATACGATTGATATCCACATGATATCCATTGATATCCATTGGTAGTCAATGTATTCGCCAATGTTGGCGTACATTTGCCATGTCGTCTGGCGCCGCCTTAACGCGTACCTATACACCGAAAAAATTGTATTCTACTCTAAAATAAGCACCAAGAGGATCTTCTTAGTTTAAGAGGAGAATCCGTTAAACAGTATATTCTTAAGAATATTCTCTATAATATAATATTCTCTATAAGAATATTCTTACATGTTAAAAGTATCTCTTTAGAGGATATACTGTTTAACGGATTCTTTTCTTAAACTAAGAAGATCCTCTTGGCGCTTATTTTAGAATAGAATACAATTTTTTCAGTGTACATAATCTAGATACTATGAAATTGAAGGAAATAGATTTACAGTAATTAGCTGTTTAAACCGATCGAATACTGAAATCTTTCGAGTCGTGTGAGGCAGATAGAAAACAATAATTAAATTGTCGCGATTATCGAAGGACATCGCCTGCAAAATGCGACATCATGTAACGTTGCACACGAGGACGAACGTATGAGCGCGAAAATACGGCACGTAATACTCAGCGCAGTCGACGACGCGCATCAAATTGCATTTTGCCGTCGGTCAGATTTAATTGTCTCTTTAATTGAGTTTTCTGGCGAGAGAGTGTAGGCTCTTTAATCACGGGATATAATTCAGCTGCGCGTTTAACGCAGCCACTTCAACTATCGGCAACCGTAAACGCGCATTTACGAACGAGGCAGTAAGTCGCCGCCTGCCATTATCATGTGAACACCCTCTTCATAGCGGTTACGGGAAATGCTCGCACCTGTGTGATCTAAACCCCATGCAACTTGTTTAGAAGGCAAACAGCGTAAAATAAAAATTGCGAAAATTGCGAAAAACGTATTTAAAGTTGATCTCTTAGACTCAAAACTGCGAATAAATCTGAAATTTATGTTGTAATTTCGCATGTTATAGCTTTTACTTCTTTTGCAAAATTACTTTATTATTTTTTTGATAGAAATGTATTAAAAACACATTCTTTCCTACACACATTTTAAGCAATAACTTGTTTAAAATTGCAAAAATAGCTAGGCAAAATAACGATTTGCAAAAATAAACAAAAAAGTTATAAAAAAAGAGATGAAAAGAAACAGACGAATTCTCTTGGTTTATAGATGAAATGTAATTTAAAATCGCAAATATGAAATTATGTGTCACATAAATATTTTATATTTACTAAAATTTAAAGAAAATGAATATCACTAAAAAATTTATACCCGAATCTTACCGCATTTATGTAATTTTTGAGTGTCTACAGCTTTAATCTATAATTTCAATTATATAAATATATAAATTAAAACTGTGAATTAAAATAAATAACAATGTAAATTACGAAAATTGTACAATTTCAATTAAAATTGTACAATTACAATCCAAACACTTTTTCTATTGATTTCTATAAATGATACATAAAAAGAAACCGCTACAAAGAACAAAATTATTTATCATTTTGCTTATATATAAGCATAGGTATGTATAGCATAAAATGGTTTTAGAAATACATCGCTATTATCTATCCGTCACTTAACCATCACAACACTTATATAACATAAAAATTATTTCTTGGTAAACTAGTAAATCTGTAAAACTAATATTTTTTTCTGTCATTTTTTATGTTAAATAAAATAAAATTGCAGATTTATTGCTCTGATTAATACTAAACAAGTTGATAACGCTCACTATTACGACTGATCGAGCTGTTCGTATTATTAAATCAAAAATAACAAATCTCACACATAAAGAGATATACTTGTCTATCGTCCTGTTTACGAATACACCACACTTGCTTAATACCCGCATAAAGAAGCGAAAGAAACATCGGTGATGTATGCTGTTAGTCTATCAGCTCACTAAAGTTATCGCACACGCTCACAGATAAAGCATCGTTTTGTCAGTGGTTCTCAATTTATTAGATCATAGTAGTGAGGAATTGTTTGGACTTTGAAAAGATCAAAGTTTCATGGACACAAAAATTCGAAAGCGTAAAAGTTTAGAACTCCGAAGAAATAGAAGACTTAGCGATCAAATATCTAAGAATCTAAAAGTTTGAAAGTTGAAAGATTCAACAAACGTCCGAAGCTTTATAGTTTTAAAGTTCCAAGGTTCAGAGACTAAAAATTTCATAGGTTAAAAAATTAAAAGTCCAAAACGTTAGACAACAAAAAATTTAAAAATTCAAGACTATATTAATTTAATCTATATCTCCAAATTCCTGAAAATCAATGCAAAAACGTAAAACGAAATTCCGTGAAAATTCGTGGAAATCGTGTTATACAACTCTTATACAATTTCGGTGATACAAGACTGCGTCGAACCCATAAAAGATCTTGTCGTCGTAAATGCGAGATGTCTCCTGCAGTAATAAATTCGTCTGCAGAAAATGAAAATACTACTGTCGTACGTGGATATCGATTCGGTTCACTGTAGTATAACCGTAGAGGATCGTCCCAAGAGATGAATCGTGACTCGAGCGCATGTGGACACACACATCCTATTCTTAAAATATATGTATATATATTCAATAGCCCACACCTGGGATCGCGACATTTGATTCTTTTATTGGCACTTTTGCATTATGAAGAACGTTGCCACTGTTGTAAAAACGACTGAAGCGAACTTTATTTAGAAAACTGCAGGAACGTACCTTATACGAAGTCGCCACCTTATAACTCTGATTGTTCTTCGACTAATCAAACGGCTAATACTTTTTCTTAATATAATACAATATTGCGAGGAATCGTCTGAAGATAGTCGAATGAAAGACACGAGACATATAACTATAATAAATCAATTAGAAGATCAGAACTAAAAACGATTGAAATATACTCTACAGATATATATAAGATATACATTTATAACGCGATCAGGAGATCGTGCTGGCGCTTTCACGTGCGAATTATTGCTGACAGCTGTCCGCCAAAAACTAGTAAAATGTATTCAAACCTGCTGGACAGGTGCAAGATGATCCACGCACCGAACACCATTCCGAGCGCAAAGTGACAGACCGTTGATATTAGTCGGCTTGTCGGCAAACACATTTCGAAACCCCGCCATCAGCTCGCAAAATAAATTCCACCGGCGGGCAAGTTTTCTACTGTTTCAAACTCTATTCATAGAAAGTGTCTATTAGCCGACGCAGCAAGATAGAGAAAGAGAGATATGTCAGTTGCGACAATTATTCATCGCAAGCCGCAATCCGCACGCGTCGCGGAATCGCTGCGGTCCGGCCGCATATCCACGGCGGATATATTCGGCGGTGACTGGTATATATGCCAAGAGAGATATAATATTACTTTAAATTATACGGGCGAAACATTATTTTAGATTAAACTGTTCCAATTGCCGCAGACATAATTCTCAAGCGGCGCGGCGTTTCGCTTGAACACTATTTTTACATAGTTCATTTTTAAATAAAAAAAAGTTATTGATCTTTACATTTAGTCAAAATCATTTTTCGCTTGTCTCCAACCGTTACATCAGTACGATAGAACCTTGTGTATTCACAAGCTAGCATTACACGTAAGGAAATTCTAACGTCACGAGAGATTGCATCGAGAGATTACACTTGTAACAAAGGACAGCGTTAATTCATGGTGCGTCTCGTTGTTGCATAAAGGATTTTTCTTTACATTGCATGCATTCGTAAGTGTTGCGCTCAAGTGGAACCACTCGTATCGTTACTTGATATTCACATGTACCAAACTGCCGGTATTAATGAAAAGCGAACGCCTGCATAAACGTGCCGCAACGCGCGTAATATCGTCACTCATTAAAAAAATGCACTTCCGCACGTTCCCGAGCGACAGAATGCGCACGTCCATTCGCGTAATATCGAATTACACGCGTATTTACAGAAACGCTCAAACTGATGTCGGATTCATCAATAATTGATGAATAAATATTCTAATTCGCTTTGCAATTTGACCCGTGTTGCAAAACTAGCGACGTGCGTGTGTAAGTCGAAATAAATATAAAATGTTAATATATATGCGCATAATATACGTCGAAATTTGACAGATATGCATAATTATTAATATAACTTTTATATATAATTATTTTGACATACTATAAAACTTAATATTTTCTCTTTACAAAGTTATAAAAAATTACAGCGATGAAACGACTAGGTTTTGTGTAAACTATGAATAAATAATTTCAGCGCCATAAAATGTCATTAAGATTTATACGAGTTGCTATTATGTAAATATCTTGCCTTCATGGTATTTTGTTTGACATTCATTACTTTGCGAGTACCTTAAATAAGTTGTACAGTTATTGCGATTTCGATGTATAACTTTCTGTCCAGGGCTATGTTTGTTTGTATCGATTTTCTATCACTGAGTAACGGAAAATTTTCTACTTTTATAAAAGAAACCATAAACAGAATTTCAAAATTAATTAATAATTTTGAATATACTCGTTTGTTTTACTCTCCAAAATCCAATTTTTAATGAATTATAAAGTTCTCGTTCATATTTGCTATTTCCTTTACTAAAATAAACTATTTTTCATAAAATAGATTATTGATAATCGCAGATATAAATCTTAGTATTATCACGCAGTATTTCTAATAAAACGTTCCGACAGTCGTTTCACAAAACGACAAATAAATATTACGACCAATAACCGTATGCTTTACTTTGCTCGTGAAAGAAACACGAATGTCACTCCATTCTATGCCGTCATGCACGCATCTGACAGGTGCGAAACGCGGCCCGTGCTTTCCACGGGTTTGATATTATTTCGAATAACGTCGTTGTGCGAGAACAAGAACGAGAATGAGCGAGCGAGAGACAGACAGAGAGAGAGAGAGAGAGGGGGGGGGATAAAAACCAAGAGAAAGAGAGAGAGAGAGGTTGAACGCTCGTGTGGCGTTTACGGTTTGCTGCTCCCGTCTCGTTCCTCTTCGCTGGCTAACCGTTATACAACATCCGCTCTGCCATAATGCCCTCCCGCTAGAGTCCCAGGTCCCATTGTTCATCGTTATACAATCATTCCCTGCGAGCAGCACGAAATTCAATACGTCGGCTGCGTGCGCGCTACAATATCGCAAACGGAGAACCGACTGAACGACCAACAACGACGAGAGAGGATCTCTCGGTCGTTCTACGATGAGAGAACAACTCAATTTATCGATACCGCACGGAGAAATTACGCGTACGAACACTGCCGCTCATTAATGCTGCCCGCGGCCGCTCCTGTTGTCGACAGCGGACGCAGTGGTGCTCAACGCGCGCATGATGGGACATTTTAACGTAGGTACAAGATCCAGATATTAATACAAACGAATACAAATTACTTGAATGGAGTGTTACTTAAATACTATAGTATTAATATTTATTTTAATTATATATTTGTTATAATTTGCTAATTGTTTAATCTCTAGATAACTATTTTAAATTGCTTTAAATAGAAAACATTAGTTCTAACAGTTTATGCATAAATATATGACAATAAAATTATAAGTAATATTATAATAAGTATTACCAGCGATTTAAAATATGTTACTACCGGTAGATATCATTATTTAATATAAATGGAATAATATATTTATATAATCAACGGAGCATCTCTCATAACATTTTGGTAATAAATAAAAAGAAATGGATTAGATCTATATCATCTCTTTATCACGTACAAGAATAAGAATGAGATTCACTGTAGGAAACAACGACGTTTCACATGACTGTACGAAGTTACTTGTGTTTCGTGTTTATGCTCACGCAAGATGACTCTCAGTTTCCCTTCACGTAACGCGATCTAATAGTTGTACAGTCATTTGATAACGAAAAACATTGTATTATCCACGATACAGTGCGTGCATTAACGCCATCAGCGAGTGCTACCGTATAGTCGTTATTATACAATCCGTTGTTTGTTTGCATATCATGAATCCGGCGTGTTAGCGACCAGTCACATAAATTAAATTCAACCACCCACCTGCGGAGGACTCGAACAATCACGAACTCGAAATTTTGAGCGTTTCTCTCCCCCCGGCCCGCCATCCACGCCCGCGATCGGTTCCGTTCCATAATGAAGTGGTTACACGTCTGTCTGACTAATAAATCGTTAGTCAATGTTGCCCCATTTTGTATACGATTGGGATTTACGGTTAGCTTGGCTATGCAGGCAATTAGATGATTGAATACGAGGTAGTGCATTCTAACTCGCAGCGCTTTCGAGCAGCATTGGTATGTCGAAACGTAATTTTGCGATAATAGCGCGGCCATCGATATTCAGTAAGGTCTATCGATATTCACGGTGCCACTATCATAATAGTGAAATTAAAAAAATGTATTATATATTTCGTAATTCACATACTATTCTAGTAAACGAACGATTTTCTGCCTTTAATATGCGAAAAATTATTTGATGTTAATACCAAAAGTCAAATAAAAAAACGTTACCCTCTTTTAGTAATTTAGAAATAGCGAATAATTTTACGAATTCGAATGGGGAAAAATGTTTAATGAGGATAAATAATAGCAAAGATCCCCGCGATTCAGATAAACGACGTACGAGTGCAAAAGTTAACAGGAATGCACCTAAGTCCGCATTTCGACGACGATCGTCGGGCACGCGCAGATTTCCTCGGCGATCGAGTATCGATCGCGCATCGTTTCCTCGGGCAACCGCGATGGCAAATTCGTCGTTGGCCGAGAAAGTCTTTCCTGCCGACGAGTAAGGAGGTCAGGACGAATCGACGCGGGACAATGAGGATCTCGACGTTGACACTGTGACAACGAGAAGACTACTCGCAAAAAAAGTAAAAGTTCGTTCCGCTTGTAAATTATCGATACGCGAATCTGCGCGAATTCATGAAAGCGTTCCGTAATTTACTTGGCGAAAGTTGACGAAAATACGTTTGCAACTGAATTGTAACAACTTAAAAGAACTTGGAGCGTATTGTGCACGCTCACTACATCGTTATGAAATTATGCGACGCATAATTGCATTACAATGCGTTCTTTATAGAGATTAAAAACATCACGCCAATTTGAATTTAACATAGCTTAAAATCGTGGGAAAATATTGCAAAAACTTCCATATAATGCTTCCAATCTATTTCTATATTTCACAAATACGCATCTGTCTATACCGTTTTTATTTCTAAAAGTTATTTATACGTATTTAATGTTCCAGCTTTACATATTAAAGATTTGACTCGTCGAATATTTGGAAAATTAAAGTTGAAAATTGTACAATATGGTTAGAGCAAAAATGCTTTGTGTTGAAAGAAAGAAGAATTTCTAAACAATATCGATTTTCATGTTTTCCTTCATATCACATTCTGCGAAAGTCATCGTTATTGCTAGGTGTTGGTATAATTAGCAGCGATCAATATATTAAGCTAGTACATTGCTTAATTAAGTCGTTCAATTAGTAGATTGTTTGCGTATAGAGGGGCTGCTCGCGGCAGACATTAGTTTCTCTAAGCTAATTACGCGCTCAAACAGAATCCAAGAAAGATCATATCGAGATATTTCGACTGAGAGAAGATAAACAAGGCATGTGTTCTCACGGCGAATTTTCTACGGAAACGACAGCGCATTTCGGACGCACATCGTTGCAAGTGCAACTGCACGCGAGAATTGCGACTGCTTTACAATGTAAACGTGTAATAATGCTAGTTTACGTAATCACAGCGATTGCAGAGTAGAACCACGAGTTTTCTTGCGAAACAAGTGGCTCTGTCTAACAAGGAAAAGAAAAAGGCCAGCGGGCGAGGCTATTGCACTCGACAAACTCCATTCCCGAATATCTCTAGTACTATATATATAATTTACAGCAATCATTTCAAACCACTGAACTGTAGTGATGCTGTCTCTTATACACATCTAGATGTGTATAAGAGACAGGAGTGAACGAACTGTTTTTCCAAACGGACATAAACAGTTGGATCGGTCTAGAGTTCCTATATAATTTTAAGTAAACCAAAAATTTTTTCTTAAAGCTATTTTACGTTCAGAACGCGTGCAACCTTTTAACATTCTAACTATTCGTGCGTCATGACTGTTGATGTAGGTAATGCTGTCTGCTGATTCGCCATTTCTTGAATAATCAACAATCATGACGCACGAATAATTAGAAGGTTGCACGCGTTTCGAGAATGTGCCCCGATTTTCTGTTTTTTAACCTGTTTTTTTACAACAGTTTTTAAAAACAGTTCGTTGGTGTTTTTTAAAAACAACAGAAACGCCCATCACTACTGAACTGAAACCATCCCTCGAACTTGGATTGATTCTGCATTCATATAATTAATATTCATAAATCTATATTTACATTTTATAGTTTTTTCTCTTTAAATTTTGAAAAATGTATTGTCAAAATTAAATAAATTTCGACAAATTAAGGTGACGCATTTTTAATAAAACTTGCCAGTAGTGTGATGAAACAAATCTCATCTGTGATTTAAATAAATTTCTTATAAAAAATCCGAATATAAAAAAGTATTCAACTTTACCTTCAGAAGTAATTTGCATATCATGATCTATGTGTATCGCGATACTTCATATTATTATATTAACGTATTATTACCTCTACGTAATATCATTAACAAATTATTAACTATATATTATGCCCTTTGTATAAGTTACGTATTACGATTATTATGATGTGTGATTATATTCCAGTAAAACAAACATGATACGATAAACATAATAAATCGATACACGTGTAATAGAGCAAGACTATTTCAATAATAAAACCGGTAATTTATTATACATGGACAACTTTTTTATTATTTAGTGACGATTATCTCAAATTTAAATTCTAATCAAGATTTTATATCGGTTTCACTGTTTTATAATTCATTTATTATTCATCGCGAGTTACTATCTTCCATCACGTTTACCCCTCTGCCACATTTATTCGAATTTATTCTACATTTAGCTCAAATTCGTCTAGAACAAGAAGTTAAATCAAAGACGATCGTATAGCAAAATTAAACTTTCAAACACTTTTGTCGCGCCTTCATCGACAATTTCGTGAAAACCGAGACTTCGTCGCTTAGCGACCGACAATCGTCAATCCCGCCATTCCCCGTATCGTCTTCGTGGTAAATCGATTTAGCAAGGTTCCTTATACCACCGACACGTTTCAGCAAGCAAATCCCATCACCAGGAAGACGAAAGCGGTCAAGGAAAGAGGATTATTCTCCGACGTGCGATGACTTCCTCCCGACTCCCTTCCTCGTAACTGCCAAACATCCAGCTTCCGGCATTCGCTAGAGAAGTTTTAACATTGCCGATGATGACCACCGAAGCGGACGAACTTTTTGTTTTCATTTCCCTCGACCGCGATGATCGATCGCTTAAGTCGCGCGCGAGGTAACAGCTGCTCGTAACGGTCCGAAGATTTCAGAATTTCCGAGTGTAAGCGTTAAGCACGGTGAATCACCTGTGGCCGCTAGCGCTTCTTTTAAAGTGTGAGATAAATGGAATAAAAAATGTTTCTAAGTGTCACGCGTACCTCGCTTCCTACGAAATATATAAGTTCTACACTACACATATCGCAAATCCTAGTAGCGAGAAGCCGCGAAAATTAACCCGTGATTCGCGGGTCATAGTACTAGATTCCTAAATAAACTTTGTCGCGTACCAGAATCATGCCGAAATAAGGATTTATATATGTTATTTTAACATTTATATTATAAAATATTCATAATCTAAAAATGGTAACAAAATCAAGAGTCCACAATTAACTTTATCAAAATCTAATTACCAATTCTTACTTTAGGGAATATTAAAACTTTTTATAAACCATGTACATATTTTTTAATCCAATCGTTAAAATTCCAATATACAGAAACATCCAAAATTATCACATGTGTCAAAATTATCACTTTTTTATGACGATCAATAAATCATTATATCATTAAGACGATCATTAAATGCAATGCATTATATTATATCTTTAATATAATTTATCAAGTTCAATTTTAACTTAGCTCTTGATATTTTTAACGTGCGATATTTTCCACTGTAGTTCGTAAAAATATATTTTGATGAGAGCATATAAAAAGACATATATAACGAACCATTTTATCTCGAATATTTTATGCGTTTTGAAAAAATGAGGAAAATTTTTTAAACACTAACGAATAGGTCAAGAGACGCACGGAAAATCCTGTCGTGAGAAGCGAGAGTTTCTTTACAACCACGTACTTTTTTGCAGCGCATCCACTTTCTGTATCAGTTTCTCCCACGACAGTCGGCCGAGAGATCGAGTTCTACTTTCTAACTACAGCGGCTACCGGCTTCCTAGTGCGGGCAACGTGATTTGATCGTGAAATTATCAAGAGTCGATAAACGAATCAGCTGCGAAAGCTGTCGTGTTCAAAGTTTCCTCGCGGCTTTTACAAATATTGCGAGATACACAGAGAGAGAGAGAGAAGAATCATGCAGATTACTTTGACTCAGCATGACATGTTAATACGACCAGAAATCAATGTGTTAATAATTCAACGGAAATTATATAATTATATTCCTCCTTTAAATTCAGTATAATAAAGACGTCATTGAGATAGAAGTTAAATTTCTTCGAATCAGTACTAAAAAAGAGCGCTAAATTATCTAATATTTTTATTACATTATCCAAATGAATCAATGTAGAGAAAATCCCTAAATTTATAAATTCACGGATCCAAGAACATTTGAACCATAGTAGTGTTGCGCCCGCACTGAGAGAAAAATGTATGATATTTGGAACTATAATGACATAATAAATGATTATTAGTTAGGAATATCATTTTTATAGTAAGTGTTACCATTTATGTTGGTGACAATTACGATATAGGCATAGTATAAGTAACCCATATAAAATTTTTACCAATAATTATAATCATTTGAAGTAAAAATATAGTAAGATAGAATATATGGAATGGGTAAGAGAAATTAACCATTTTATATAGTCAATACAATTGAAATATTTGGCAAATATTGGTACAGGTAACTATAGTCTTAGCATGCTTTACTATACCCATGGTAATAATAACAAAGCAAATATGATGACTATAAATTTCTGTTCACTCTGATATATTTTGCATGTTTAAATGAACTATAAAAATATGTTTGAGGCCAAAACTCACTATAAAATATAGTGAGATTATTGTTATTCCAACTATATTTTTCTCTCAGTGCGCGCCGCCCGTTATGCTGTTTTCGCCGTTGTGCCGCAACGACATAAAGTGACAGTGAGAGAAGGAACGTCGTCGCCTTGACAACAATGATCAACGCTTTCGATCCGAGGCTCTTGAGCTTAACGAACGATTGATTACCCGTGTTCACGAAAGAAGTTGTGTTGTTTGTTCTTTTAAGAGTGTGTTCTTGTTTCCTTTCCGCGCTCGCGGGTGCCGCACGCGTTCGGGTTAAACGTTAGAGCGCGACATTTTTGGGGGCTCGTCCGGGCGGTCCGGGATAAAAAGGAAGTCAGAGAGAATTTCATCGGAATGACCAGTTCGGCGGCTCCCCTGCGGACGACGGAAGCGCCTTCGAGGAAGAGGCAGCGAGCCGGCACTCCGGAGCTCCCTCCCGAGGCGGAGAAGCTCTCCGTGCTATCGCCGAGGAGTTACGACAACTTAAGGAGGAGCGGCAACAGTATTTATTAATTAGTAGGTATAGCCATCTCGATATGTTCGATATGAACGATAGTATTTATTAATTAGTAGGTATAGCCATCTCGCAAAAAATTATAATATCTGGATTCTTCAATCCATATATACTTTTTTGATAAAATATAGTATCTACATTTAATTTTTGCCATGTTGAGAACCCTAATGATTCGCGGAGCAAAAACAATGATAAGCAGCGAATAATAGGAATAATTCTCCCATAAACTTTCCACTCTCATCCACATCACGCTTATCACGCTTTTCCACCCTTTCCACCTGTATACCACAATTCCGACGATTTCTCCGTGTAACCGCGCGCATTTATTCTGCTTTCGTTCCCAACCGAGATTTCGGTCCATCCGAATGCATTAGCGTACAGCTTCGGGGATTCGAAGCCCAATTCCCCGTTCGCTTTTCGCGCGGAACAGACGGAAAGAAGGGCGGAAACGAGAGCGAGAGAAATAGCGAGGGGCGGCCTAGCCAGCCGGTGCTCTTTATGCATGCACCTGCACACATCGATGAAGGTTAACGCATAATACGGACTCCGCCATCCGCCTCTAAGAGGATAATGCCGTTGTATGTATACTCGAGCGCGATCGTTCATTTGCCTAACGAATTCGAAATATCTTTGTGGATTTTCACACGCGCCGCTGATCTTTTGCGGTGTCTCGGCGCGGTGGCGTCTGTGCGTGAATCCCGATAATTATGGCACGCACTGAGTTGTAGTCACACGATTTATCCATACATACACACACACACACTCGAATACTGAGATACACCGCGAAATCTCACAATCAGTGAAATCGAAATCTATCGATTGGTAGAACGAGAGCATGCGCGGTAAATGTTTCTGAACTAGTTGTATTCTTAACATGCACTTGTATAAACAAATTTGTAGAGACTCCATGCTTTCACAAATTTATGGAGATCATATTTAGTTGACTAAACGACTAATTAGTATTAACGTATAAATGAAAATATTATTTCTGGAATGCACACTTTCTTATCAAAGTTTACGATAAAAATTTATTATACGAGGGTATGCTGAAAAATACTGCCTTCTATTTTTTCATTTGAAAACGTGTATAGTTATTTGAGTAAAACAAAAACGGGTAATTTTCTACAACTTTATTCTTGATATCTATATAATTGTTTCTTTACATAATCGCCTTGGCAATTAACACATTTCTGCCAACGGGAGACCAGTTATTGTTTTACTCAAATAACTATACTTGTTTTCAAATAATAAAATAGGAGGCATTACTTTTCAGCACACCCTCGTATTATACAAAATGAATTGCACACATAACTTTATCAAATAAAAATAATAAAAATATGAAACATAATTATTTCTTTTAGCTGCTTTTATTTGAAACTAGCAACATATAATTTCCAAGAAGGTTTATTAAATGTAAATCGACACAACTGGCCAAATTTATTTCAAAAATCACAATGTTTCGATCATTGGTTTTGGTCCTCTTCAGGTGTTAATAAATTATGTTGTATAAATTATAATGAAAACATTCTATGAATGTGGCGTAGTGCCCAATAAAGCCAAATATCTAGACTAAAGAGAAAAGAATATAAGATTCGCTGCCATAAATTACAAAAATTACAAAAATTAATAAGTTAAAGACTTACACATTATTCGAGTCAAATCGGAAAAAGATTATATAAATAATCACAGAAAATAAAATAGTCATATAAATAAAAATAAAAAACTTCGTTAAATATGTTCGGTAATTAAAGAACGTGTTAAGAAGCACGCGTCTGTAACACTCAAACGCTGTCAAAAGAATAAATAAGCGAACAATAAAACAGAGAGGACGAATTGATATTATGTATCATTTATTATTAAATCATAGGTCGCAGACAAATAATCGGTATTTCTGTAGGTTGATCGTGTTTTTATGTTTTTTATAACATATAATTTCACTAACTCAATATCGTAACGTTCTAAATAAGTTGTTACTGATTAACGTGATCGTTATGCCGTACGTATGCAAGCTATAATTTTGTTTTCAAGTTATCGCGTTATTAGAGACGTCACTTTTCGCCAGAACATCGACACTCATATGCAAAGCCGTAACCTGTTCGTGAATTTCATTTTCCCGATTAACGGGGAAAACCATGAAAGCGTTTCCTCGTTATAATCACGAGCTCGTCGCACGGCAAACACGTCGTCATCCGGACGAAAGATCGACTGAATGTAATTTTCCGCGACAAAACAATAGTTCGAATAAATATTCCCTTATCATTTTCCCGTCTATCTCACCGTTTTGAAACAAGCCCGAAAATCAATGGTGTGATTTCAATGATTTCAGAAAAATTACAGTACAATAATAATTTTTCCATAATTTAGACGAAAATTTTTCAATTACAAAAAATTTGTAATTTATGAAATATTTACTACTTAAATTCATTTTTTTTAATTTAAGATTTATAAAATATATATGTAGTTTTATAATAGTTTACACTATAATTTTTAGGTCAATTTCTATCTAATAAAAAGAATCATGAGACAGTTAGCGAATAGAAATATTTGTCCAGACTTAAGTTGCAAAAATATTTAATAATGCAAATTAAAAGCTTGCGGTGAATGATAAATGATGTGCTCTAATGATATTTTCTCTAAAAGAAAAAATTGATTCTAAATCAATCAAAGAATTTAATAAGTAAAAGATGGTTCACTCTATGTATACTTTATACAATTACGAAGAAAATAATTTCTCCTTTTATAAATAGAGTAATACGCAATAAGCTCATGCACTACGTTTACTATGAGTAAACTTCATAACAAATAAGATGCAATGTGGGTGAATGACCGCACGATAAAAAGTGCCAAAAAGAACTTAAATTAAATAATTAAATCAGTAAGTACAAATATTAACGAATGGAATGGAAACCTATCTCGCAACATGGTTTATGTCTTGAACTACAACAAATTTCCAATTTTCCCTCTCGGAAGAAATAGCACTTTTGCCAAAACTTCGCGATACAAAATGCGATTCCTTACGAGCATCTGCTCTATCGTAAACACATGAATCGATTGACCCTTCACGGGAAAAAACGGACGGCAGGTTCGCCGGTTACGCTTCGTTGGGGTCGCCACCCGGTATGCTCTGCGACCTAAGTCAAATCATTTGCGCCCGTATATGTATGCCGCCCACGTATACGACATACGCGTATATACGCACATACACACATACATCTTTGGCACCCACGTTACCGTCATCCACCTCCTGTATGATGTGACATAGCGCGGAGCGTGCTGGCGGGCCCTCCTCGGTGGCCCTCTCGCACAGTCGTGGAAAAATCAATAGCGAGCGTAGTGTGGTGCGGCGTGGCGGCGTCACTCTTTCAGGTGGCCGCCTGCCTGTGCCTGTACGAGGAAGGAAGCCAGCCTGGCAAACGAGAGGGCAGGCGGGCATGCAGGCGAACGAGCAAGCGAGCAAGCAAGCAAGCAAGCAAGCGAGCAAGCGAGCAAGCAACCGTCCGATCGAGCGCGCACCGGTGAAAACGAGTCACCTGCGAGGCACACACTCATGTCGTGGTAGGCACGCGATCGAATTCCCGCCTTCCGCGCCGCGAGACGTATATGTATGTATATATGCACGTATATACGCTGCTGCGCAACGATAGCGTTGCGCGGCTTTATCATTTATCGAGGCGGCGCCAGGACTGTACTCCTCCGATAGTAAGAGCCTACCAAAATTTTAACTCGTCCAAAACTCATTTTTCAATCGAAGTTGCAAAGTTTTTGTCGAATTAATATAAATAGTTTCAGTTAAATTGGATCAATAATCGATTAAATGCTTTTAATGTTTATACAGTCGATAGGAAGTACTGTAATTCAATGATGGATGCGTATATATGTGATAATAATAAAATAATTTTCACGATTTAATAATTGTTCTTCGGGAAGTCACTTTTCTAACTCGATGAATTTATCTACGAGTGTGCGACAAAAATCTTTATATAAATACTCTAATTTTTTAATTTAAAATTTATTGATATTTTTATAACTGTTTCAAGTCATCTATTTATTGAGATCTAAATGTTAAGTGTGCGGTTACATTGGCCAAAAATATACTGCTCCAATGTATCAATGTTGTTATAAAATCCTTCAATATGCTTAATAAGTTGATGTAATAATTTTTTTATTGGGAGAATGTATGTGTATGCGTATAAGAAATCTTATATTTTAAGAACATAAAAAAATTTTTAATTTGCTTTGGAAGACCGGTAGCATACACTATGGCCGGTATTCATAGTCAAATCTTATTTCAAGACCGTCTTAAGTAATGTCTTAAGATGCTAATACGGCTCTGTGATTGGTTGATGACATCTCAAGACAATACTTAAGACGGTCTTAAATATAAGAATCGACTATGAATACCGGCCTATGAAACGTTAAAAGATCAAACATTTCAACGAATGAAACGCGTAAAAATTTTATGTACCATAAGTACGCTTTTTCGTGAGACTTCTTCGCTGTTTTCATATTCGTATTTTTTCTCGAGAAGTTTTACGGCTTTCCTGATGTATGCCATTGCGCACTACCAAGTACGCAGAAACGTACAACGACACGGCGCAGAAACTTCGTTGGAGCCAGAGGTTTGAAAATTAATGTAAAACAAAGTTTCCGCGACTCGTGCTATAACTAACGTATAATACCTCTCTACAGAGTTCTCGATCTGTAACGCATACAAAACCGTAAATTAAAGATACGATTTGTTTCCACTCTACGAACAGTTGCGTCGTACAACTGTTTCAACTCCGAACAGTTGCGTCACGCCAGCTGCCCGCTCCACAAAGAATACGTTACGAGCAATCGCGAAAAATTGCGCAAGTATATAGTTACGGTTGATCACGAAGAACAATGGATCCTGATGAACGCGCGTTATATGAACCTCGCGAGCATAATGGATAGTATAATTATATATAATTGCTAACCTCGCGCTTCTCTGTTCCGTAATCGATTTTGCAAAGCCGCTCGATACACAATCATACATTAATTCCAATTAATTCCTAAATACCTCCATTAATTACTCATCGGAGGATATCTGATATCTTCGATGTAACAATATAATGAGTCGTTATTGAAATCACTTGATGCGCATACAAATGTTATTTCTCGTAATGATTTTCTGTGTAGTGTGTACCAATGATCGCGCTATTTCTCTAATATCACTCTTGAGCGATACAACAAACCAATTCGTGAAACGGTATGGAATTTGATTAAAATTTATCAAGAAGAATTTCAACGAATATCTGAATTTGTTTTTGCAAACTATATATCTCAATAATAATAATTACATATAAATGGAATATCTTTCTAGCTTCTGTGTTTAATTATTACATTTGCTATCCCTAGCGTTGGGCCATTTCGAGCATGCATGATGCATTGAGCTTGCATCGGGTGCATCATTAATGAGCGGCATTCTACACGCGGCAGAGGTACGCGCGTGTCAGCAGCCTGCGCGAGCACCTCCCTGTGCGCTTGCGCGCGCTATGACGCGCGAGGGTTGGAACGAGTAAAGGAGACGAACGTGTATATGCAGACGCGAGCAAGGGGGATGGAGCACCGACCAATATGGCGATAATATAGAGGCGCGAGGGAGAAAGGACGGAAGAAACAGAGAGGGCGATGAGGGGAGAGACAGTGTAACCTCTTGATGGAAGGAAGGAAAGAAAAGAAGGCGATATCTGATATCCAAAGTATTCCCCTCGATGAGGCGAAGAAAAAGGAAGGGGTAGGTTTGGGGAAAAAGGGATATCGATAGCCTCGTGGAAAACGAAGGCAGTTCGAAGTTACACGGTGACACGGGTGGGGGGGGGGGGGAGAGAGAAAGAGCGAGACAGAGGGAGTGCGTCAGAAGGGGTGGATTCCACCCCTTCGGCCATCGTGCACGGTACGGACCGGCGCAGGCCGTCGCGGCGCCTCAGACAGCAAGACCCTTAGAACACCTACCTCGTCTTCGCCGGTGGCCACCGTGTTGACGGAGTCCATGCTCTGCGATAGCGGCGCGTCCATGATGCAGGCGAGTTTGCCGGACGGTCCGGGGTTGCCGGGGGCTGCGGTACGAGCGGGTGGCGGCGATGAATCCACCGTGTCCCGTCTCGGGCGTTTTAAAGCGGGCGGCGTTATGGTTGTACCGGCGAAGACGACGGGCGCCTCCAGGACGTATGACTGGAAAATAACGTTCCCTTCGCAAGAAACACGGGGGCCGCGGCCGCCTCCTCCTCCTCCTCTTCCTCCTCCCCCTCCTCTTTCTCCTCCACGCCTCCTCTCCTTCCCTGATCTGGTCCTTCTCTTTCCCCTTTAGCCGGCTTCTTCCTTTCTTCTTCTTCTTCTTCTTTCTTCTGTTCTTCCGTCTGTCCCTTCCTAGCTTTTTCTACTTCTTTCTCTTCTTCTTCGCGTCTCTTCGTGACCCCGACCCGACTCACTTCTTCTTCCGCTTCCTGCTGCGACTCTTCGCCAGCGCCACCACCAACCACCCTACGACGATGTCGCCGTCGTTGCACCTGTCACACGTTGCTGCTGCGAGAGAATCGTGGCAGCGTAACAACGAGAAGTAGAGAGAGAGAGAGAGAGAGGGGGGGAGAGTACGAACGTGCCGTATGTATGACTGTGTGTACGAAGCGTGAAACACAGGCGTGTGGTCTGTTGCGCGTTTATGCGCTTGCGAACGGCATGTGTGTAGGTGTACGCCTGGCCTGCAGGTGTTGTTCCCACGCGTCTATTTTAGAGCAATCGATACACCAGCAGCGTGGAGGTGGAGCAGGGCAGCACCCGGTGAATGCAATCGGCAACGACGGCGACGGCGATGGTTCTCCTGTAAACAGGACGGTTCATCTATCGGCGAACAGTGACCCATCCACCGAGTATAGCGAGTGCTCGTCCGACGTCCCGGCTGATGAATTCCAGTAGTACTGCTGCGTCGCGCGGCTGCACTCTACGACGACGAAGAGAACGACGGCAGCGGCGATGATGACGGCGAAGACGAGGTTGTGCGAGGCGCACCGACGGTACGACTTGACGCGCGCCGGATGGCTGGCTCGCGACGCTCCGAAGAACCCGCGACGCTCGTAGGTGCTGGCGGCGATCGGGTAAAGCTCGCAAGCGATCGGCTCGTAGTTGACGTTTTCGTACACCTCTCTCCCTCTCTCTCTCGTGATAGCTTTCAGTCTCTCGGTCACTTTATCGGTGCGCCCCGTGTGATGCGCGCGTACGATCGCGGGTCGTGGCGGGTTTCATGCGCGAGCGCGGACGTATGCGGCGGCGGCGGCAACGGCGATTTCTTCGACGAGCGCGACAGCCCTTGGACGTGACAACGTAATTAAGGGGGTGGGACGGTGTCAGAAATCAAATACGCGCAACGAAGTCGGAAACGAGAATGAACACACCACCGACCAAGTTTCAAGGCAAGTAAAGAGTGATAGTAATAATAATAAGAATTTTGTTACGTGAGCGCTGCGACACGACTGGTACGCAGGTTGCCGACAGACTGACGGAGCGTGAACCAGCGCGATGACGGTGAGACGGGCGCGCGGGGTCGCCGCGC
>NJRQ01000207.1:0-19493 GCA_003063805.1 Aphaenogaster ashmeadi | reverse complement strand
TGTGTGTGTGTGTGTGTGTGCGTGTATGTGCGTGTGGGCGCGCGCATTCGAAACTACGAAAACACGATTTGTATAGATATTTGACAATTATACGTTTTTTTAACCCTTTGCGGCACGGTGGCATTGTACAATGCCACCTCTTTATATTCGCTTTTTTATCTTTTTTACATACTTTCTAATGTACCTAGTATGAGGATTGTAAATTAAAGAAAATAAAAAAATTGAAAGGAAAAATGTATGCTTCAAAGGGTTTCTTTTATAGCCACACAAATGTAAGGAGATGTAGGTGACATAAGAGCGCGTTGGTGGTAAAAATGGGATTAATTAGAATTATACTATAAACAAGCACCAAAGTATGTCCGTTTAGATTAAAATCACTTTATTTCAATAGTTCTTACAAAAATATAACGTTTCTGATATTTTCGGATCAATTTCAGAGGGTGCCAAAAACCGGCCTTAGGGACCTTCCTCCTTTACATAGGAATTATCCAAAAATTCGTCGTGTGTATTGAAAGTATAGTGACTCTTTTGTGCGAGCGAAATATTTTCTCCTTGCCGTTTCTCTCTCGTGCCACTCGACATATCGATCTGGCAGAATTAGACCATGGAATAAAATGACATGTTCACTTCTCGATGATATCGTTTCTGGCGCAATCGTATGATAAAATTCGTTTCTTCCAATCATGTACAAATTTCTAGGCAACGTCGCGAACCAATCCAATCGCAGGGAAAAATGGCCGAGTCGCGAGTCTATTACTTCCAGGGATGTAAATGCACGAGTATTCTGCGTGTTTGAGTATACGTTAAACCGTAGCAAGTAGACTGTATTATTGATGGTTTATTGCTCTAATCGACCGACGGACGATATGGTACCACGGGGCACCAAGTAGTGCATCGGCACACATGCGCCGGCCGATCGACGAAAATATGCGGAATAATTTATTCGCCACGCGCAATTATTTCTCTATCCTTGGGCGGAACTATCGCGTCGCGTTTATTATTTCATGAGGAACTAGATCCGACATCGTACCAAAGTCAAAGAAAGTTTTCCGTGTACTTTATGCGAGTCTTCTTCGAGTTACATTTGCATGAAATTTTGATGAAAAAAACTATGCGTGGCGTATAGAGAAATTGCATGAGAATATTATTCTGGCATTCTCATTTATTATACTTTGCTTATTATAATCAGTATTCTCTCCGCTTGCAAGAATCTTTAACTTTGTTGTGCATAAAACCATAAAATCTTTTTATGTATTATATTTAAATAAATTGAATAAAAGTTGGCAGTATCTTATTGCTTTTCCAATATAATCTAATTTACGATAAATGATAGAAATATAATAATGAAACGATAAATATTATAAACCTATTTAATTTATAAATAGGATAAGTTTAAGCATTATTATATAAAAATCATGAAGATTTTGAGGATATATATGTATAAGGATGCAAAGAGAGACTATAATAAGCAGGTACTTACACGCTTATTAAGTGTAAGCTGTATGCTAGCGTATAGTTAACGATAACTGTACATTGTGCGTACGCAGGAAACATTTATCTACTATTCATCGCATAATACGGTAGAAAGCATCTCATAAGGATTAAAGCAGCCACCACTTTCACGAAACAGCCATGGAAACGCTTAATATTTAATAATCCTATATTCTTTTAAAAATTCTTGTGTCAGGCGGGTAATTATAATATATATGGACCAAAGTAGAATAACAGTTATTATAAAATTATTAAAAATTTACGGTCATTAATTTTGTTATTTAAAAACTATCACGTTGTCCTATTTACCTAAAGTAGAGAAACGAGGCAAACGGGAAAATAAAAGCTTTATTTCATAAATTTATTTAACATAAATCCAATAATAAATATCTTTTCAAACTTCAGGCATTCATTAGGAATCTTTTCAATAATTTAAAAACAATTCGAAAAACAATTTACTCTATTTTTTTATATTAATTATTTTTTGAATGACTATTTAAATAATCAAACTCAAATTGCCACTTGTTCTATTCTATCCTTTCGTTTTCATTGGATCTTATATTATATTTATTGAATTTTTACAAAATACTATGAATGATGGAGGTCACGTATTATTTTAGGTGATATCTATTATATAATATGTATTTAATACGTGATATCTATAATATTTAAATAAAAATAACCTAAT
Source organism: Aphaenogaster ashmeadi (assembly GCA_003063805.1). Taxonomy (NCBI): domain Eukaryota; kingdom Metazoa; phylum Arthropoda; class Insecta; order Hymenoptera; family Formicidae; genus Aphaenogaster; species Aphaenogaster ashmeadi. The sequence goes on along the minus strand of NJRQ01000207.1, from coordinate 17,314 downwards.
ATTGATCCGCAGAGGAAAGTAATGTCGCGTTGTCAAGAGTTAATACAGCAACGCGTGAGACTTCCGATTAAGCATTTCCAGAACGTATTTTCGATAGACCGGCTGCTTGCCTTCTCGTCCGCGAGAATTGCTTAGATGCAAACTGACTGCTCGAGTTAGTCCGACTGCAACATCTAGCCTGAATATTTCATAAGGAGAGACTGGTCGATTTCCGTGCTTGCGGGAAGCGCGGTCACCTCGCTACGAAAATCGTTAGCGAGGTGAGTATAAATAACGATGGCGCGATTTCATATGTATTTGTGTGAATCCGATGTGAACAAAGAACAGTAATTATCTTTCTTCAAAAATAACATTTTTTCCTAACTCTTACACTTAATGTTATCATAAAACATATAATAAAATATGTAATATTAAATATATAATATTATATATACAGAATAATATTATATATACAGAAAATATACATATGTGTTTGTGTACTTTCTAGGAATGTTTAGAATTTCTAATCTTAACTTTAATGATGCTGCGACTAATTTGAAATTAATTTTATTTTCAAATATAAATGAGAATAGCCAAATGACGATCAACCGCGGATCTTGGTGTGTAATAATAATTTTTTGTGAATTCCCTGTTCATGCGAACTGCGCGCCGCATATTCGTCGGTCTTGAAACACAAATTAGATGACCGAAATAAGTCATGCATCCATTAAATCCATTAATATCGGATAGGTATTGTTAGTAGTGCGTTAAGTAGGATATTCGAGATAAATCACGTTACATTATATTAAATTTCGGTATTGCAACAAATATATATTACATATCATATATTGAAATTATGAGTTCACGTCTATGAGTAAAAAAATAATGATATTATTGTTGAGACAATAAATATATCTATGTAATATAGTAAAAATTATTTTCACCGTGCAATTTGAATTGACAATAAAAGCGCGTGCAATCAATGTTATATATACATATATGTATATACATATATATATTTATCTATTTATATATTTATATTTATATATTTTTTGAATCTATTAATTTTTAATAAATCGTTATATAATATATCATTACATAATGATTTTTTACAATCGTGATAAATTAAAAAGTCTTGGGGCGAAAAAATTATATATATTTTTTAATTTATCAAGATTAATAAAAATCATTTACTTTTAACGATTCTAATTCTAATATCAATCCGCGAGAACTCGAAAGAATGAAAGCAATTGCACGGATACTTTAACTAAAATTCTTCACATTATACGATACCTGAAATAAATGGAGATCGATACGCAAAAAGCGCAGCGAAAAAAGAAAATGGCGGCATTTATCGCCTAATTATCGATCGCTAATTCAAGTATCAGAGGAAGAGCGATTTATATAATCGACATAAAATTAATTAAGCGACTAAATATCTGGCGACGATCGTTCGTCCGTTGCACTCTCGCTACGTCTCGACGAGAAAATGAAACGAGATACGAAAACGTTGATCCATTGCGGATGCACAAGAGGAAGCTGGCGGAAGTCAGCTCGAAGGAGGTTGGTCGGTATTCAGAGACCGGCATAACAATCTTATACACTGAAAAAAATCCATGTATTTTTACATGGAAATTACTTGTTCAAAACCGAAAACTTACCTAATTATCACTGTAATTTTTTTCCAGATTTTTTAAAGTGAAAATGCATATTAATGGTAAAATATAGGTGAAATTACTATTTTTATGCAAAAATCACTTGTAATTTCATGTAAAATCATTTGTAATCACTTGCAATTTTCCAAGTGGGTAGCAATATTGCATGATTATGCTGGGTCGGAAAAAAACCCAGCATAATCATGTAAATATTTTTTTCAGTGTACAATGCCTGCTTCCCAGATAGCACACGGATATCCGAAGGGCATCCATAAGACGTCTTTTAAGGATATTGAGGATATCCATAAGTCATCTGTTTTACGTCCTTCAAACATTCTATGGACGTCCATGGTATATCCGTTTATGAAATTGGTGGACGTGGTTTAATCCCTGACATGTCCAGTAGATATTCGATGGATGTCGAATGGACATAAATGCATAAATGACGGATATATAGTCGGACTTCGTGTGGACATGAAATGGACGTAATAAAAGCTATATCAATGCATTTTTGGTACATATAACCACCAAGAATATCAGGTCTCTGCATTAACTTTAGAACGGAACGAAATTGTATTGTCAAAATACATCTAATTTATTTTCACACCTTCTAGCCCAATTTTAGGGATTCGTCTTCGAAAAACCATTTCGTTAAACCATGGGTGAAGATTTTTATTCTATTACGTATGATTTTTTACTTACGAGAAATACGAGAACCCCGCCCACACAGCACACATTATCCTGAGGATATCCCAGAGTGATCCAGATGTCCAATTGGACATAATGCGATCCCATGGAGATCCTACGGTTATTGAGATATCGCTCGGATATCTAGTGGATATCGCAATATCGTGTGCTGTGTGGGCCGCGTTCATCTGGTGGTGGTACCGCTTACTGTTCGCGAATGCGCGATTTTAGTGGATATTTTATGGACATACAAACTTCTCCATTTTGGGATATTCTTAGAGTGTCCACAAATGTATATCCTATGGATATCTTTATAAGGTCCATGGACATCCCGACAGGAAATGGACATAAACAAATGTCCATAAGATATTCTGTGCTGTCTGGGTTTGTATGCCCGACGTGCCGCATGACGAACATTCAGTGCTCCTTAAAGCCCGTATCAGACTATGGATTGGGATTGGGATTGAATTGGAATTTGACCAATCAAAGCTAAGTTCACTGAACTTGTTATTGGTTTTCTTTCTTCCGATTGGTCAAATTCCAATCCAATCCCAATCCCAATCCATAGTCTACTGATACGGGCTTTACGGGAGATACTCGCGAAGATCGTTTGCGCGCGAAATCCACGACGCGACGACGAAAACATGACGAGGGATTCGAACCGCGATTCCGCGACCGATCGTGGCGCGTTCCGGGACTGAGCGCAATTCGAAATCTATCGAAAGCTATCGATGCTGTCGACGCTGCGATTTTCGAGATATCGAGGCGGTCGGAGCGGCGCCTGCGCAAGTGCGTTGGCTCTCGCTGCGTCGTCTGCTGAGAATTGGCGGGTAACGTCGGGCGTGACGCTTAGTTGTGTAAATAATTGTACATACTGCGTGTTGCATACGAAAATTGTTGAATAATGCATCGATAGTTGTGATTCAAAAGCATTTACGCGCGAACAATTCCTGTGATGAAACGACGTTCTTATTGAATTGTTAATATCGTACAAAAGTAACGTGTGTAAGGTTAGATTTTTTTTGTTTGTTATTGTAAAAGCAGACTGATTAAATAAGAACTCTGAATAAATTTTTGTCGGTAAATTCCTTTTTGGTTCGTAATCTTACGAATAGAAAAGAAAGTTTTATTCTGTGTGATTTAATACTAAGCAGCTTATAATCAATTCTAACAGTTAATTGGTTAATTAAGTTAATTAACTCCATTTGACATTACTTTATCTGTGTGTGACCATCTACAAATATATTTCCTTTCTAGATTATGGCCCATATTCAGAATGTGCTTCTAAAGATGTTAGCATGCTTTTTTGTCATTCTATCTTTATTGTTCATTAGACGTAAAACAAAAAAGCGCGCTAACATCTTTAGAAGCACATTCTGAATATAGGTCTATATCTTTAACTTTAATATAAACAGCCAGAATAGAAATATTAATAGAATAGAAATATTAAAATATAAAGACTAAAATATAGAAAATATAGCAGCCAAAATAAAAATATTAAATACGGTTCAATCAAATATAAACGTATCTTTCTTATTTCTTTTATTTCACTGTTTTTTACAGAGTTCGAAACATGGAGCATGAGGACAGTGATTGTGATCTAGACATCCTGAATAATCTCATATCAAATGACACTGAAGAGACTGAGCAATCTGAACAGTTTGAAGAACCTAAACTGCCTGAACAGCCCAAGCAATCAGAAGAACCAAGAAAGACTCTGACAGAATTGGAATTCAGTTTCTTAGATTCTACGCCTAGTAACATAAATAATGAGACTAAGCCAACTGATGAGAAAGTTACCAGTGGGATTTATGATGACAAGCTTGATTCATCTGATGATGAAGACAGGCGTTATTTTGAGGAACAAAAATATTCCAATTATGGACGTGAGATAAAACAATTGTTAAAAGAACACTCTTCGTTAAAGACTGAGCAACCTGTAAAGTTACAGAGTGAAAAGACTGTTAGTAATAACAAGAGTAAGACATTTGATTTCAATAATGCTATAAAAGGTAATGATAATAGTACGGCAAAAGATGTGCACAGCGATCCCTTCTTTGGAATAAGAATAGTTAGTCCCCTTATATCCTCTGCTGAATTAAGAGAACGTATGAAAGACAAGTTAGCTATAACAGTATCAAGAGTAAAGAGCCACATTATTTCTGATAATATACATAACGACTGGGTGATGGCCGGTGTATTAATCAACAAATCAGCTACGAAAACCTCGCAGAAAGGAACTTCTTACTGCATCTGGAAAATAAGTGATCTGTCCGACGATTTAAAGACTGTGTCTATTTTTTTATTCAGTAATGCCTATAAACAACTATGGAAAACTATCACTGGCAGCGTGATAGGTATTCTCAATCCAAACGTGCTTGAGAGTAAGGATAACATCGATCAAGCGACGCTATCGATCGACAATCCTCAAAAGCTGATGATTCTCGGCAGGTCCAAGGATATGGGCAAATGCAAGTCGATCAAGAAGAACGGAGATCACTGTACCGCAATTGTAAATACAAGTCGATGCGAGTATTGCATCTATCACGTTAAGCGAGAATACAAGAAGTGTGCGCGACGAGCAGACATACAGTCGAGCAATACTAGCTATGGATTCACCGGAGACGCAATAAAACGCATGAATAAGCAGACCGTTATGCGAACACCTTACAACGGATTGGCATCGTTCGTACCGGTACTAGCCAAACGCAACGAGGAGCTGTACGAGAAGGACCGTGCGCGTTTGGAATTATTATCTGAGGCCACTTCGAATAACAGTATTATGAAAGCAAAAAATGAACCAAACCATGAGTTGAATAATGTGGATATCAAGAAGAAAGGTATAGCTGTCGAGCTGACGAACAAACAATCGAGAAAAGATTTCGACCGACTCGACAAATTAAGAAACTGGCAGTCCTCAAAGCAGTTTATGGTACAATCGACGCCTAATGGACCAATTCTGTGTTCCACTCCAGTGCAACTGAAAGAAACTAATCCTATGCCAATCAAATCTAAAAGCAATCACACAGATAGCAATCACAAGATCAGTTTAGCTTCTCTAGCTTCACGCCCGCGATTAGGAATAGGATGTAATCAGGATACAATAGATTTTTCCGAACCAATCACCAAGCAACATATTCGCAACGCCAAGATGAACGCGATCAAGTGGGTACAAGAGCATGGAAAGATCAAAGCGCAGAACCCTAATCAGGTTCGCGTGAGTACGAAGGAAAAATTAGAGAAGAATGCGAAGCGTCAGAGGGAAAACGACGAGAGGGAAGAGCGGAACGCGAAAAAGGTGAACATAAACGACAAGTTCAAAGAGATGCTAGAAGCCAAGTCCTCGCACACAGACCTGATCGAGAAGTCATACGACGAAGAGAAGGAGAAGTACTTTAACAAGCTGGAGGCGAAGGAGAGAATGGAGGAAAAGATGATGAGCACTTTCAAGATCAATTGCAAAGCTGTGAAATGTGCAATATGCAAGTACACGGCATTCTCAGCGTCGGACATGTGCAAGGAGCAACGACATCCGTTACGCGTGTTCGACGCTGTTAAGAGATTCTTCAAGTGCGCTGATTGTGGCAATCGGACTGTCAGCCTGAACCGTATGCCATCGCACAGCTGTAGCAAGTGCAGTAGCTCGAATTGGGTCAGGGCGGCAATGATGGACGAGAGGAAGACCGCTATCACCGCAGAAACTTTATCCATACGCGGTGCCGAGGAAAAGTTCCTGGGTTCGATGGTGAATGATGCCAATCTCAACCTTCTCGTTCCGGATGAAGATTAATTATGTCAATCTGATTGCTCACAGTATATTTTTGAAATGAGTATTATATTTATAAAGAAAACTGAAGTGATTGATTTGAATGCAAATTGATGCCACGCAACACGTGTTTTACATAGCATAAAGATGAAATATTTGTATATAAAATAAATAATGTAGGTGGTGCTGAAATGTGCTACGATACCATCGCCCATATATCAATTTAATTAGTATTATTTTTAATATTTGTTATATTATAAAGATAGAAATTCTCAAGGATTAATAGAACTTGCCGTCTGAATTAATGTTCGAATTCTTAACCGTCATCGATTAAAATAAAGAGACTGAATTTTGCTAATCGCGACTGATACTTACTCCTATATTTTATATCTTAGAATCTACAAATGCAAAACATTTGATATCCTTTTGTTTATTGTCAGTATTATCAGTTTTCTTTTCTTTTTTTTTTTTCATTTTATGAAATGTACAAATATAAAGAAATCCTAAGAGTGTATCTCTTGCACATTTCCGAAATGAAATACATCGAATTCTCTCCGTCCGAAATGTACACAGCGAGCAGAAACGTTTTGATATACAGCCAGGTACAACAATCGTATAAAAAACACTATGTCGTCTCGACTACGTTCTTCACTAAATTACGTTCGTTTGAGATTTACGTTTAGGCTGAGGTGAGTCATTACTGTCTTCCTATTCGGTCGAGCCTTTTTATACCTTTCTCGTGACGAGAAAAGTACTGTTCCTTCCCTTCTTATAAGCGAGATACGAACTGTTTAAAAAGGTGGACATCAGTAAGTTTCTAAATATGAAGAACTGTGATTGGGGTCCGGAAGCATCGCGTTGACATAAGCCACCATAAGTCAACGTTAAATGCCTATTGTTTATATAATGTGGAAAATGCAATAATGGAGAACAATTGATCTGATGAATTTTCCATGAGGTGTTATGCCAGTGTAACAGTTCCGGACTCTAATAACCATCTGTTTGTATGAGAAACATAGATTGTATTTTTTCACTCATGTACTGTTTAATATCCTATGGTTGTCCAGTTCTATTCGGCATTTTATATTACGATGACACGTTACTCTCTTCTTTTTATATAAAACTTTGAGTAAAATATGCGTGAGAAAAGGAAGATTGGAAATAATGGTTATTCGACAAAACTTCCAAGTGTTACATGTGAGATACTAATTATTGTTATCCCAACAAATCTTATCTTTTTGGATGCAATACGATAACGCCGATTTATCGTAGCTCTCGTATATTTTGTACATACATACGTAATATTGTTTTGGAGATTGAAAAATTATTAAATTACTGAAGTAAGCCGTGCAAAATATATATATGTATGAGAGAATTGATAGCTGTATTAATCAATAAACTGTATGTTGTGCTGTAAGATTACGTTGTTTTTCGAAAGCTTCATTTCTGCCATTTCGCATTAATGCATGATACATGTATATACATATATGGAATGTTTTTAGATCATTATTTCAATCTCCCTCTTTGTCACCTGACAAAGCATAGATCTCGCAGAAAATGAGCAGCAATACCATCAAAAATTTCTTTTCCAATCCTTAGCTATGATCCATATATACTTGTAATCCAGCAAAAACAGATTTCCATTTTAAAACAGCACGTGTGGTACACATATACGAAAATGTGAAGCATTACAATAAAATTGTACTCTGAAAAATCGGCCGGGATAAAATTTTCACAACGATTACATTCTCGTATTGCCTTCCTCTGTCGGATACAAAATCTAATGAAGTGTTAAGGAAACGATTGCGATTAAAAGACACATTTCACTGGCAAAATACGTGGGAGTAAAATAATCAATGACGAACATGTTAGCAGATTATACAACTATGCTTATAGAGATCATAGGCAAGCCATAATCTAAGTACGTCATCGATCCGGTTATTAAAGCAACTCGCGTGGACGACATTTCCATGTACCTTTACCTTAAAACAAAGATTACAAGGCTTTCCCTACTCTCTTTCTTTCTCTCGTCCTCTCATTCTCTCCCTTTCTCTCTCTCTCTCTTTCTCTCTCACTTTCACTCATTGATATTTATTGATTTCTTAATTTATCTATCTTGCGTACTTAAATCGGATGTTCCGCTAAGCAGAAACGTAGTCGCACCGATGTATAGAAATAAATAACTATCTAGACTCCTATAGTGAGATGTTTACATATAAAAATTTGAAGAAACGTTAAGCCGGCAATTAACATCTGGGTATCTTGAGAGACAATACACAGATACAAATACTTCGAACCATCACGTTCTGGAATTCGTTGTGCACATATCGCAAAATCGGATCTCTCTCGAACGTTCCACTTTGATGAAGTTCTCTTGTGCGCCTGTTTTTGTCTCTGCAAGGTGTACATTACAACAATATCGCAAATAATGTAGATACATTATTAAATAACGATACACCATTTTTGTCGAGTAAATCTCACAACATTCGAGACTCTTTGAGAAACTCTTTGCTCTCTATACAGTATTCTTTCATAAAGGATACTTCACCAAAATTGCACGTTACATTCTTTTCACATTTATACATACATAGCGTCGTTTATTACAGAGGCATCGTACGAATAAGCGAATTAAATTAACAATGTTAAAATAAATTTCGTAATATCTTCAGTAACCGTTTAAATATTGCGGGGAATATCTTTCTCTTCACTGAGGTGCATCACTATAACAATGAAAAATTACTTCGATACTTTTGCGAAGCGTTTCTTATGTACAATTGTGTGAATGTACAAAAATCTAAGAGCCAAGAGCCAGCAACGGAGCAATGTAGGATTGCGAGGAATTATCTGTCCTTACGTTTACAAGTGTGTATCACTGCATAAGACGGAAATACTTCATTTACTCCGTGGATCGTGTACGCGACCTCAACTTATGTCTAAGGCAACTGTGCCGTTTTTAAAAATTGACATCTATTTACAGAACTCTTCTCCATATGAATTTTGCAAATATCGGTGTAGAATGCACGATACGCAATTGTATGTTCATAATAATCAGTTTATTACAGCTCTTTCATGATTGTGTCTGAACAAAATAGCGCTACAGCCGCTCTTGTAGTTCAAATACTCATTTCTCGTAAAATCTATGATAAGATGACAAACATCAATTTAATATAAAATTACGATCGAACCACCATACACTGTACATTTGTATTCGGAACTGTAGAGCGCGCAGTGTAATTGTTTAAATGTAAAGGAATCTCTGTGAATAATTAAGGACCATAAATTGTAATACAAGGTGGTGAATGTATGAGAGTAGGCAGGTATCAAGCTGGCTTAATTAAATGTCACAGTCTTCGAATCGCCTTTTCTTTCATAGACATGGATTATATCAGCCGCGCCATATTTGCTGGTGCTCTTCTCTTTCATGTATCGATTACAATCTGCTTGATGTTTGGTAAACTCTAGACAATAATTTTATGACGATTTCGTACGTGCTGTATTGTAAATTTTGAAACATGTTTTTTATGCTTCTTTCTTGGGACATCATATAAGAACATATTCATGTCCCTCCTGCTTTCTCCGAAGCTAAGAGAACCAAATGTCGATTGAGTCATGGACTTAATAGTCGTCCAAATCAAAGCCATCAGTTTCGATGTCGTCCAGCTGCATACTTTGAAAGTCCACTTTGTACCGCAAGATACCTGTAAGATATGCATTTAAAGATATGTGCAAGAGAACAATTATCACTTAAAAATTTCCTTCGCTAAAAAAATAAAATATTTTTAGATGAAGATAAAATTATCAAATATTGATAGTGAAAAAATAATGGTAAATACAAAGTAACAATATGTAATGGCATATAAGCAAATATATATAAATAAATAATTAAAATTGCACAGTTACAACATTAACATAATTGATAAGTGCTAAATTATATAAATTTAAATCAAATTGACATTTTATGACAGTGCTTTCCTAAATAGGAGAAATATATTTTTATATACTGCAATTTATAATATCATATAGTAAAACATTAGAATTTCTAGAACACACATAAAACTTAAATAAAGCATATTTTAAAAACTATTATACAAAGAAAGCACTGTCCAGAAGAAACATATTATAATTAGTTTAACATTTTATCATTAATTTTCAAATTATGTCACTATGATATAAAGACAATACGAATTAATATTATATGAATATTATATTTTAGTGATTAGAACGACCATATACAGGAAGAGAAATAAATAATATGTGAACTCGTATTAATATTTTTAAAGTAAATTAATACTTATATAAATATTAATAAGCGATAAAAGTACGTAACCCTATAATAAAAATTATTATAACTGTAAAAGATTAATGAAATAAGACTATATAAATGTATACATATACAAAAAGGTATATATCAATTATAATATAATTTGTGTTGTAAATTATGTATGAATATATCGGCTTTTAATCTTTGTTGTATATAATTAGTAGAGAACATGTACTGTACCTTTCCCAATATGCAAGCTAATAAAAATAAGATACCTATTAGTACTTGAAGAGTATTAAATATTTTAACTATTTTAAGCAATTGCTATATGAAAGCGTAAATACTCATAGATATCATAATTGTATGATACTTGTGTTCATTATCAGAGATAACACTTCTCGTTTTTTAGCCTTCAAATTGGCATCTAATTTTCGATATAGCACATATTACCTTTCTCTAATTGTAGGATCTATATTATCTATGATGATGAACTTAATGTTGCTTATTATCTAACATGCAGTATTGGGATGTATTACATTATCATTTTTTATTTTCCATTATAAGCATGGGCTTAGCGTATAACAGAAAAAAAATATATTAAAAGCTGCAGTAAAATTCAAGATATAGCATGTAATAATCTTGTTGATTACTTTCCTCTGTGTGCGTGCGTGTGCGTGTGTGTGTGTGCGTGTGCGCGTGTGTGTGTGTATCATAATTTTATAATAAATATTTTAATATTTGTAAAAGTGGCAATATCCAAAAAAAGATTTCCAAATAAAAAATTGAAATAGTTAATTTAATAATTTTTTGTTTGTTAAGCATATCATTATATATATATATATTTCCAGAAATATATAAACTACTATTATGTTCTTTTATTAATAAAATAAATGCAACAATCTCATATATAAAATGATAGATTAAACTGAAGCCAAGTTCAAATTATTAAATATCATATATATTTTAATATGCAATTATATTAAAGGAATATACATGCGCTTCTTTTGCTACAATCAATATAAGTGATCATCAGTCTAGTTTATACATCTATAGCGTAAAATAAATTCAGTAAAACATAAATACTGTATGTACACAAAATTAACAAAACATTAAACTTTAAAAATAGTACCAAAATCACATTAAATGTGCAATACAAAATTCTACTTGTCAAGGGATAGATTGGAAATATTACAAAGATCATCATGCAAACCATATTTTATATGTATTGTAAAACAAAAAAATAGATTCAGTAAGTTTAAAAAATCAGATATACGCACATTGCGTACTTCCATTCTCAGCAAAATTTTCATATAATTTGTATACGTAAATAAGTGGTAATACATTGAATCAAGAATTATCAATGTGTATGTGAAATGTCATATGTTTAAAACGTAATTTTAGTCAGTGAGATAAATATCGATATATCTTCAAGGTGGGACAACATAGACATAGATAAGTAATTATATTCTTAGTAGTGATAATAAAATTTTTTCATTGTTGCCTAAAAGCTCACATTGACGTTTCAAAGCGTTATCAATCAGTTTATTTATAACACATTCCTGTGAACACGGCCTTCATAGTTCGTAACGGATTTTCGTTGTGTACGATGGTACCGTACGAAGATCGAAGATATATGTGTTAAACGAATAAGAATGTGGCTATATATCAAGCAGTATTTTTCCATTGAATCAACCACTGTGTATATTGTATTTATTATTCCAATTATGAAACCAACAATATATCAATCTAACGACGCGACGTAAAGATAGGAGACTGAAGAATTCAACTTACTCTGTGTATAAACAGAGTTATCCATATCATATATATACATATATATATATATATATATATATATGTAAAAGATTTCTTTAAATGCGTTTACCACCAGGAAAGAAAAGAAAAACAGCAAAGACTCTCAGGCTTTTTTATTCGTAGAAATAAGAAACATAATACTTTGAGAAATATGAACTAAAAATGTCTATTACCACATTCAAACTTATTTTAAGAGACACATATGCATATGCATACTACAGATTTGCACAGAAGAAACAAACTATTTAGTGAGAAACCCAATGAAAGAAATCGTGAATTTCTTGGACAAATTTATCTTTATATTTAGATTAATCAAAAGTAAAATACTTTATAATAATTGTAATTATCTTTTTAAATCTTATAAAACAAAATATATGATTTCAGAATATATAATTTTTTAAACTTATATATAATACACAATTAAATTTCTTTGGGTAATATGTTATTAATAAAATGTATTCACATTTTTCACAGGAAAAAAATAAGAAAAAATGAATATTGAACTGAGTATACCCTTATGTAAAACTAAAAATCTTAAAAGCATTTGGCTAATTATACATTTGAGATTTATACCATAGATTTTATATTAATTTACATTTATAAATCATTTATGTAATGTTTCTACAGTTACATTATCAGAAATTTGATGCAAAACAAAGTCGTCAAATAAACAAATGATAAATTTGTCCAGCTTTGCAAATAATATGCTCTATAATACACGAGATGTAAGTGAACGCACGCAAGACAGAGAAAGAGCTACCTGGTCGATTCTGAGTAATTCATGGATGAAATTAGTAATCATCAAGGTCAACATCATCAAGAGGCTCATCGGCCTGCAGTGACTGGAAATCAACTTTGTAGCGGAGGATTCCTATACACCAAGATATACTCCACAGTTAATATCAGTTCGATGAATTTCGATTTATCTTCCATGCAAAATAATCTTTGCTGATGTCTAGCGACGTAACGTTAATCTACCGACTTTTAGGAACATTGTATACCCATAAAACGCAACTACGCCATAACTTGACATAAAAATTCCACAATAAAATTCCACAGCAAGTTAAATGCACAAATTGTATTAAAGAAACAAAACCTAGCATGTATATTATATATCATTTGAAAGGTTCCAAAGACGGGTATCGAAATTTTTTAATACCTTTTCTTAATTGTAATTTTTTACTTTTTTTCTTGTTCTTTATTTATATTATTTAACCATTTTCACTTATTTATTATGTGTTTTATTCTTTCTGAGACCATTTGTAACACGTAAATTCATATATTTTATGATAGATAGGGAGGTAGAATCTGTCTTGTAAAATTAAAAATAATGATAATAAGCATGTATAAAAGAAACTTACCTCCAATGCCACCAAAACCTCTAACAAACTGGGATCCTTCTTGAGACTTGTCCGTGATAATTTCCAAGGTGGCACCAAAACTTTTATAATTGTTCGCGAGCCATTCGAGTAGAGGTTGACATTCTACAAGTTCTAACTCTACCCCGCTCTATAAAAAATTTAGAAAAAAAATTTAAGATTTATTTTTATTTTATACTTCCCCAACATTGTTTTGATACTCACTTCCTTATCAGTAAAATGAGTTTTATCCTTTTCTTGTTCTGGCGTTAAGTGTAGTACTTTTTCTTCCGCGTTCGTATGATTTTTCAGGACATATCGTTGAATATCTAAATTTTCCCAACAAATTAAAGTTTCGACACTACCTAATTCCAAGGCTCTCAACGTGTCTTCGACACCAAAACAGTATTTACCAGTTTCTTGAGAAATTTCATCAAAATAACGACCTAAACAAGAAAGAAATCAAATATATGTATATTATTACACATATAACGTTACATTATAATTAACATATAAATATCTATTTACCGATCAGCTTTTTCTCTTGAATAAACTTCACGTTTTGCAAAGATTCGGCCGCTAACTCAATAGCTTGATTAAAACCATTTTCGCCGCCATATGATACATCAACTAGTTTTATAACCTTAGCTTGCAATCTCTGAAAAAATTACGTATTAGAGAAACTAACAAACAATCTGTTTTCATCTCGCTGTAATACAAATGTATTCAAAGAAATTAATTGAAAATAATGGGGCTGCTGAATAGTTAACAATGCTAAAACAGTCAGCTATCACAAGATCCGGGTTCAATTCCTGGACTTGCTATATACAATACTAAGAATATTGAGTTCTAGGAGTATGTACGCTGGGGGCGATGCATGGCTCTGTGTTTACACGACCGACTAGTAGTTGGCAGGTCGCGGGTTCAAGCCTAGCCTTCGCTACCCATATTTCGCATAAAATTCAGCGAAGAATACAAAAATATTCCACTTTGAACAACAGTCTGCGAGACATGAATTTATCCAAAGATGATTAGAAATAAACAAGTCGCAGTATTGTATCTTCCTTTGGAAGAAACAATAATAATAAATAATTTAAAAATAAGCCTGACTCTCTAGGTTGAATAACGAACCTATAATCCCTTTTCATAAAAATTAGAATAAAACTAGCTTGGAAATTTTGACTCAAGCTAGGGCTTCAGCTAGGGCTGTGATACAATGAAACAAATAATTGAAAATAATGCAATGATAAAAAAAATCATGCTTACTGGATCAAACATATCGGATTGACTGAGTTCCGTCTTAAAATCGGCACTACCCGCCAGAATCAATCCAGCGATGTTAGGTTTATCGTTCGTGATGTATAATTGAGTAGCGACTTCAGCTACTTTCCGAACGTAATTATGCCGCTTTTCCATGCGTAATCGAGCAAAACGCAGTGCGGATTGACCACCTCTGCCTGAAATCAATATTTTTTGTAATATATTTGTAATAGACTTTATGCATTGATTTGACCAATGATAGCAAAAATCGGCTGTCTTTTTTCAATTTTCGTATATGTTACATACCATGTTTCTTAGGAAGGTCCACAGTGAATTTATGTAATACCTCGCGCGTATTGCCTTGTAGCGTTCCAAACAATGCTCCATTACCATCCATTACAATAAAACCGAATTTGTTATCATCCGCAAGTAATGCCGTGAGCGCTTCTGTGTGAAACTGCAAAATGCAATACAGCTTGTATAAAAATCATTTCTTCATACATAAGTATCACATTTGCAAACGTAAAACACACCTTATTATCACAAAGATATAAAGATGTATTGATAGGTTTGAAAGGCTCAAAATCGATGTTGACCTTCTTCTCTTTTCCTTCCTCTGTTACAATAGTTCCACAATAAATTACCAGGCCATTTGGAGGCACTAAAATGCATATCATTAAATGCATATTACGCATAGATAAATTATGATTAATGTTCAATGGATGAATCACAATATCTAAATGTCTCAAATGTAACATAGTTTTATGTCTAAAAAGATCAAACATTGCAATGATATGTAATAGAGTCTCATACTTTTATACTGTATCAAAAAGAATTTGACATAAATAAAAGACATAGTTACCTTTAGTATATAGCTTTAGCCTATGCTGCACCGATGTGATTGCACCCAAAACGGATAATCTATTTACACGTGACTTAATGTTCGACGCTGTACCAAATTCATCCGCCAGCATCTTGCTCACTCTCGATATTTGGTCCTTTGGAGGTATGATTAACGAAATCATACTCGTGCCATTCCTGCAAAGACAAGCTCGTCAAATCTCCCACCAACATCTTCCAGCACGCTGCCGAGACAATCGAAAGACAATCACGGAGAAATCCTCTTACGTAAGGCGAGACCTACATATCTTCTTCGTAATATAAAATCTAACAAAACTACAATGTATTCTAACATTTATCAGTTGCAACAGGGACGATCCTTGCATGGAATAGAGAACTCTGAATTGAGGAACGTGGAGAGCGAGCACATGCTCCGCCAAGCCATATGTCAGGGAGGTTCATGCAGCGGTAACAGCTGACAGTGCAAGGTGCGACGACGTCGGCGCCGACCTACTTACCCTCTAGCCATTTCGAGGCTCTTTATGAGCTTCTTGATCTTCCAGATCTCGACATTGCGGTCGGCGGAGGTCTCCTCGTTCGACATCGCTGCGGATGTGCGTGGGGACGCGTGGTCGCGGCGTTACGGCGCGCTGGTGCCCGAGATGCTGGGAAATTAATCGCTGCCGCGCGCGCTCTGGCCCGCCCGGAGGTGGACGTGGACGACGACGACGACGACGATGGTGAACGAGCAGGCAATGTGGCCCGCGTCGACGACGGGGAACCGGGCCTTGCGACGGGTTCCTTTCTGCGAAAATTATGATCGGGAATTATCGATAGTTGCAAAATACCGCACCGATCCAGTTCACACCGGATTATGTCAGCCACGGAGGAACGTGGTCGACATAGCCATTCATTCAGGGGCGGCCGCCCGTTCCGTTCGTCCGCGCTCTCCTTCTCACTCCCTCTCCCATTCTCTCTCTCTCTCTCTCTTTCACTCTTACGCTCGGTGTCGCGCGCGCGGGCATTAAACGCTCGGGTTTAAGCACGCGCCGTGTGGCCACCTTCGCTCGCGGCTGTTATATACTCCGCAAGTCCGCACTCACTTTCGGGGGATCGTTACGGCGTGGTAGGTGCGTCCGACACGTCGACGTATCGCGGCGGGCTGGCCCTCTTCAGCGGCGACGCGGCGAGTACCACGCGAGTGCGAGCCTCGGTATGCACACGTCGGCCATGCGATGGCACAGCGGAAACGTCAGTGAACCACGGTGGACGTGCCGCACGCGAGACAAAATGGGAAGCAAAAAGACCCCGAGGCCGCCCAGTCGCGCTGTCGCGCACACGAGCGCGCACGACCGCGAATCGGACGTTCGTATTGGCCGGCGAGCCGCGCGCGGCTTCCGGCCGCCCCCGCATGAATCCCGGCGACGGTGGCGGCGGATTGTGGACACGTGCTAATGTCCGCGATCACCCGCACTACACTGGATTAGTGTATATTAAAAGCTGCTATACATGAAGTTATTTAAATGTAGAAGCACATAAATATTTTATACACGACTGTACAAATAATTAATAATGATATTATCATGTTATTTAACAGAATATGCATTAATGATTTCGTCGCTAAACTTTTATATTATATTATATCATATTGCATTTAGATATGGTCATAATAGCCTTTTAATGTGCATTAATCCAG
>NJRQ01000206.1:338102-350033 GCA_003063805.1 Aphaenogaster ashmeadi | reverse complement strand
TTCCGATTGGTCAAATTCCAATCCAATCCCAATCCCAATCCATATGCCTAGTTTACACCGAGCACTTGATACACGTATCAAATAGTAAATAACTATTAAATTTGTTTAATCATTGGCTGTTCAGCTCAAATACACTACTTGATACGCGTATCAAGTGCTCGGTGTAAACTAGGCAATAATCTGATACGGGCTTCACATGCTATCTAGTAAATTGCTGGAAATACACCAATCAGTACGCAGCATTTGTAGTAATTTATCAGATCGCATGCGAGCTAGCACGAAAAAGCGCATCGTGTGCCGTTAGCTTTAGATTAGGATTAGGTTAGGTTGATTTGTTTCGAACGACTTTTTATGCCGGTATAAAACTATAAAACTATAAAAATGGATGAAAAAGACGAAAATGCGATAAAAAATGGTAATCAAAAAGAGGAAAAGGATCTGTGCAAAGAGGTAATTAATGGCATCGTTTGCAGAAAGAATTTACATCCGTTTTTCGAACATAGCAACCACAACATCAATAATGTCTACTTTTCGAAGGTAAATACATTTATAATGGAATATTTTTGTATGAATAAAGTTAAATAAGAAAATGTTTTGATTAAATACGTAATTCTACGTATTTGACAACTCCGACCGTGTTTTTGAATATAAATCAATGTATTCTGTGTATTTTTCTAATTATGACAATTGTACATTTGTCACTCCTACAATTTGAATCTTTTTTAATGTACAATCTCATATGTTTTATACATAAATATTACCACATAATATTTATGTATAAAACATATGAGATTGTACATTAAACATTTTACAAATATTTTTGTGGTATTTTGTTGTACATATATTTTGCAAAAATTATTATGGAGAAGTAGTAATATTAAAAGAATAGAAAGGTATAAGGAATTAGTTTATTGATTCGAAATAGGTTCCCCAAATCTGCAAGGATGAACCGTGTCAGCTTGGAGTTGACGAAGCAGGTCGCGGTCCAGTTTTGGGCCCAATGGTCTATGGGATCTCTTATGCCTCGTTGTCCCAGAAACAATTGCTCGTTGATCTAGGCTGCGCTGATTCTAAGAGCCTGACGGAGAAGAAACGGGACGAGATATTCGACGAAATTTGCAAGCACAAGGACAATATCGGCTGGGCGATCGATGTGATATCGCCGAACGTTATTGCCAACAGCATGTATCGCCGCACTAAAGTTTCGCTGAATGAGATCTCCATGATGTCGGCTACAGACTTGATCCGGGGAGCGATCGAGGCAGGCGTGAATGTCGCCGAAATCTACGTGGACACCGTCGGCAAACCCGAGTCTTACCAGGCGCGACTGGAGGGCGTATTTCCCGGCGTCAAGATAGTTGTGGCGAAGAAAGCCGATGCAACCTATCCGATCGTCAGTGCGGCCAGTATATGCGCCAAGGTATCGCGAGATCATGCGATACGAGCGTGGCGGTTTCGCGAGGGTGACAGCATCGGGACGGAGTACGGCAGTGGCTACCCTACCGATCCGGTGACTAAAAATTGGCTGTCCGCGAACGTGAACCAGGTGTTCGGCTTTCCGCAGCTCGTCCGGTTCAGCTGGTCCACTGCCGAGCAGATTCTCGAATCGAAAGCGTTGACGGTAGAATGGGAGGAAACAGAGGAAACGGAGACTTCCAACGAGCAGAAGATTTTGAAGTTTTTCGCAAAGTCTCCGGCTAAATCGTCTAACGTTCATACGAAAAAACATCCATTCTTCACGGAACGCTGTCTGTCCAACGCGACTGTCTTATGATATTTGCTTTATGCTGTTTTCTTTTCTTCTCATTGTAATCATAATGGGATTTTAAAGATCCTTAATGTGAGATAAATTTAACAGGAATTGTTATATGCTTAGCTTGTAATATTTTAGTAATGATTTTTATAATTGATTGGTACATATATGAGACATTCGGAATAAAAGCGTATTAAATGAACTTGTGTGCCTTTTCTTCTGAATGTCTCATATCGAAGATGTATAATAAATATTCAACATTACTCTCGATGTCTTTCATTATGGTTTTATTTAGATCGATGTACAACACATTTCGGGAGAGATTTACGCGATTTACTAAAGAAAATATTTCTGCAGATTAGAGTTTAACGATATCGTTCTTCTTTGTAACTTGATATTACAGCGTTTTACCTTGGAACGTTAAATTAAAGACAAGTATATATCGTCCGGCTTACGATTTTATATATATATAATATATATATATATATATATATATACATATGTACAAGAGCGTGTGTCCTTACAGCTACCATAGATAAAGAGTGTGGCAAGTTTTATTTACGAAATCCTCTACACACCGTGCCACCGTGATTAATTAACAATTAGGAATGCTTAGCGTGAAAAGTTCGAAAATCTTTGGTAAACGCACGCTACACAGTCACACACACGTCGTACAATTATTCCTAGGATATTAACTCGTTAACGCACGATTAATAGCGACTAGATCGTTAAGGGCTACGGTATGGTGGCGAACAGAAATGACGATTTGTTTTGTTTGCGTTGCGTCGCTGCTTCTGCTTGGTTCTATGTACTGGATTCTCGATTCGTGTTTATTTTATTGATTTACAGAGGCACACACGCGCGCGGCGTGTAAGTACAGCATCGTGTGCGTCGCCCTCGTTTTCTTAACTAAATATCTGCCGTCCGAGGGGGATCGAGAGTGCGCGGTATACCGATAAATTGATTTTACCAAATAAAACAACAGATTTCCTAGATATTTGTAAGCGTCTAAAGAGTGACTCCAAATTTAGCCTATTTTGTGGCCCTCGAAATTTGAATCGAATTGTATGGCAAGCGATGTTATATAATGGGACATTAATCTCAAAAAAATTTTAAGTTGAGCATAAGGGTAGTTTTGGAGATACGGGGAGTCAAAGTAGCCAAATTGCCAATATTGTCCAAGCACAATAGACACAAAAAGAAAGTTAAAACTTAAAAGTTAAAACGGCCAAAGGGTTAGTCCTACAAAAAAATGAAACAGATTTTTTTTGTGCAGAATTTCAAGACAAACAACTTTTATCATAAACATTTTCTCGTATTTGCATCCGTTTTCGAGAAATCCAGCAAAAACTTTTTTGGGGGTAGTTTTACCCCTTTAAAAAATTAAGCAATGGGGATGGAGGGATCGGATTTTTAGTACGGTAGTCAGAGACCCATTGTGACTAATTCTAGTCAAAATGGTTCTCTGACTACCCACTGTTATCAAAGAAGTTTCAACTTTCTTTTTGTGTCCATTATGCTTGGACAATATTGGATATTTGGCTTTGATTCCCCGTATCTCCAAAACTATCCTTATGCTCAACTAAAAATTTTTTTCAGATTAATGTCCTATTATATAGCATCGTTTGGCATACAATTCGAATTTCGAGGGCCACAAAATAGGCTAAAAAAACCTGTGTTTTTGGGATCACTCTTTCTTTAATGAATACTCAATGAATACGTGAAAATAACGACCGAAATAGTTCAGTATTGTAAATTGCACACGCCGAATTCGCAAATTTGAGAATACGCGGAGAATTTCCTCGTGTACAGCTAAATCGTTAATATTATATCGTCTTGAAACCCAGTAAAGCGCACTTGCGTTCTATCGTTCCAGACGTGGCGCGGTTAATGAAAATTCAATAAAACGCGGACCCGCGCCACGTTCACGGTTTGCACAGCAGATATGCGCTAGCCGCGCACAACGATGTTCAGACACGGTGCACGCGCGCGCGTGTACCTGGAGAAATCGATTTATGCACTTTACGCATGAGTCGCCGCAGGCAATGTAAAAAGTCGCGACTCCGAATTTTCACGATAAACGACAGATCAGTTACGGCAGTGCATATAGCCCCTCGATGAATATATGACAAGCGGATTCGTCGTGTCTTTCGCACACTATACGCGAGACGTGATTCGTGTAAACGCGAAAATTAAACGACCGAGTCGCCGCAAATTTCCCGATAATCTTTTTATCGCCCCCTGGGAAAGAAAAAAAGTATCCATCGTTCCTTCACAACGAAAACTCCCCCATGAATGTTCGAGTAAGGTCTAACATAGTCCGATAGTGTGTCATCTGCCTACGATTATTACGTGGTCTCTAACTCCACTAATTGCAATTATAAAAAATATAAACAACATGGGTAATCTTATATTACGTAATCATATCGCGTTACGAGGGTGGCTTCCACAGGCCTAGGGGATGAGCACGAAGGGCGAGTGGTATCCTCGATCCTTACCGCAGCATCAGTAGCCCCATGATCACCAGCACGACGCACGGTCCTGGCGCTATACTTCCGTTCGCTGAAAAAAGAAGAGGAAAGTGGATACGTCGCGTTTTTTCCCCCGAAAGAGAGAGGAACATTTCATAAATATTCAGAAAAAATTCAAAGTTTAAGCTTCGAAATTGCAGCTCGGCTAAGCGAGTTTAGCTAAAACGGTCTGCGCTTAAGCGCGCTGTAAAAAATGGCCGAATTAAAAGGGAGTGACACGGATTCCGCGTCCGCGAAATTGGATTCTTAATCTTTCGATCGCTCGCGCGCGTCTGCGATTCGGCATGCTACACAAAATTTCCCCTCCTTATTCCCTCGGAACTGTCCCCAAAGCGGGTTTTGCGCGAAACGAGTTACGTGTTTACGCTTTGGCTTGCGCGATAGAACTAAAACAGCGTATCGGGGAGAAACGACGTCGAGTTGCTAAACTATCCGCGCGTCAGGACGAGCTTCGAGTTGGAGATGTTAACATCGAAAGGGCTGGGATCCATTATTTCGGTCGCTAAGCCCCTTCTCACGCGGCCACAAAGCCTATACTTTTTGCGGACTTGTAATCAATATTAACGACGTGAACTGTGAAAACCGTCAGTTTTTCCACGGGCTTGAAAAGCGATTCTTATCCCCCTTTATACCCGGGATGGGTAATGGCTCTTCAAGACAGACCCTCGTTTCAATCCTTTTGATATTAAGGTAAATAAAACGTTACTCAGAGAGTTAACGTTCTGATGTTTGACGATCTTGTTTTAAAAAGAAATCGCTTTAAACAAGTTAACACTTAATCCCTTCGCTGTCAAGCGAAAAAAACTTGTCGTGCCAAAAATGTGTTGAAACAAAAAGTTTTCAAAACTGCATGAATACTTCAGTATAAAGGTTATTTAGGTTGCTGAATCCGAATCTGAAGTGACTCTGGGTTCGGCAGAGAGCGGAATTTAGAAGTAATTGAAAAAAAATGTAGGAGAAGGTGGTAATATGGAACCCCACTTTGTTTTTTAACGATTTCTTGTAAATTATAAGCTCGATTTTTTTATTCTTGGTATGCTTAGATTCCTTACTCTATTGGTAACCCATTTCTAACGTCAAATTAATGATTCTCCACTTACAAAAAAGCTGCTTAAAGATTATCGCAAAGTGAGTAATTGGGTGGTATGTTGTAATGTGCTGGTAATATGGACCTCCTACTTTTTTAATGCGGAAAATTAAAAACAATTCATGAAATGTTGAATAACTTTCAAAAAAGTATTACATTTATTTAAGGAATTAATATAGAAGGCATAAATATGATAAAAAATATTTTATTTTATTTTTTTAAAAAATTTCTATTACAAAAATTATAGACAAAGAAAAAGAAACGCTGAAACGCTGTAACGCTCTGACGGCTCAAAGGGCAACCTAATGTACAAGTTTCAGCTGTCACTCATAGAGTGCAACTAAATCGTATTAAGATATTGGGGGGTTCCATAAAATCTGCGGGTTCCATATTACCACCTTCTCCTCTATATTCTTTATGTAAGTCAACAATTTGTTCGAATTCTGTTCCGCCATATTGGATTCGCCATTTTGAATTTGGAAAATCTGATATTAGATTCGGATTTCACGACCTCACAAAAACGATAACATCCTCATTTTTATTGAAATTCAAAATTATTTTGAATTTTGATCCGCCATATTGGATCCGCCATTTTGAATTTCGAAATTCTGATTTTGAATTTCAGATTCGGATTTAGTGACCTCAAAAATCTTAAAATACCCAAGGACAACCAAATCATAATAGTATAGTAGTATATTTTTTTCAAGATGCCCTTATAGGTGTCATAAAGTAAAAGTGGCACGAATTTTTGTTGCCCCTATACGTGTCACTGACAGTGAAGGGGTTAATAAACATTTAATTAAAACTCGAATAGTATAGTAAGTAGATTTTGCGCCGTTTAATTTTATTTATCAACTTTGGCTCACAATTTCGTCTCTTTATCGTTTTCCCGTATCGCGTTAAATATTGTCAAGAGACACTTAAGTGTACAAGCTACTCTTAACTCTGAAATAATTGAGAATGCTCCAATTTAAAGGGTGAAGGGTTTTCTATTTTAAATTTTGATTCATCTCTTTTCTACGGAGGGATAACAAGGGCAGCTGAATTAAGAGACATGGGAAAGAAATCCGCGTTCGTGCGGCGGAGCCAGACATTTCGCCCTTGTCGCCACGTCATCTACCCTCAGTCAAGGGCCAGCCGGGAGATTTTCTTTTTTACCTAGGATATGCTCGGCGTGCGTGTGCCCTTGCGCCCTTGTCTCCCTGCTCTCCATTACCGGTATCTTCTGATGCCTCTCACCCTCTATGCTGAGCTCATTCGATTTCCAATATACGGTATATATCCTCGCCAGGCATTTGATCTTCAAGTCCCCCTTCTTGAAGTGCTTCGAGCGCAGACGGAACTCTAGACCGAGTGTGGAGGTCTCCAGATCGTTCCGGTCCACGTCGACGGGATGGGGCTTCAAGAACTGCGGCTCGACCTAATCGAAGTGAAGAAGGACTGTATATTCTCTCTCGACCTAAATGATGACGACGATACGGACATTCCTCGGAAATTAGAAATATTCGCGAGCGCGCAGTCATCGTCATCTTTTGCGGTAAACTGACGACGTACCTCGAAAATTTTCATATCTAGTTTTCTAGGAAAATAGCGATGTTGAAGAGATCCTTTCTCGATTCTAAACAGGACTTTTATCCAATGGAACGAAAGACCAGACGAATGAAAATTGATGATCAGTTGGAACATAAAATTGGAACCGGAACAAGATATAATATTAGGGGTGATGTGGGAGGAATGGACAGTGAGGAGATATGGGACATTTTAAATATCCCGCCTTGAATTAAATTTCAGCAGTTACATAGTATCATAATAATAAAACATAATGATAAAACACACATAATAACAAACATAATAATTAAACATCAGTACAGGTAAAAAATGGTGAAAATAATATTTATTCAAAAGGTGTCCCACGTCTTCCCTACACTCAATAAACAATGATGATCGCAAAGAGTTGAGCAAAGAACAAATGAGCGATGCTGTCTTTCTAGATACGCGAGATCATCTTAAGAATCATTTTAATATGTTCTTGAGATATATATACTTTTTTTTTTTTAATAAAATGTAATAACGTCGTCGGTGCTTATCATCGCAAATTAAATACACTGCATTATCTGTCTAATCTACTTCGTTCCAGGAAAATTGACTCTTGACCCGCGAGCTCCCTGAGAGCACTATATAAACTTTTAATATCGTTCAGCAGAAGATTGTTATCTCTCTCATTAAATTTTGTTACAACTTCTGTGACAAAAATTAAGAAGCGCCCTAACACACGACATTAATTCTAATCATGATAATGGAATTATTCAACGTCTCATTTCTTCGCGCGGCGTTACAACAGTTTTTCACAGTTAGACGCGAATTTCATGTTTCCCTTAATTTCGACGCGCTAACGCCCGTTACAGAACGTTCCGAATATGGCAAACGAAGATTATCCTCCAATCTAAGATTATCGATTCGTGTATAGCGATTAAATGTAATCCCGATTTTAATAAGCCACGAAGTAACGAGAACGCGCGAAAGGCTAATCAGGCAATTTTGAATGCGCGCGAGCGTTCGTTCGCAACACCCGAAGATTAATTACCCAAGAACCAATTATTTGTTCGCGTATGAAAAATAAAAAAGCCCCGCGCACGCCGTAGAATGCACTTTGCAAAATTAATCCACGAGCTTTGTTAGCGCGTAATCGCGGGTCAACGGGACATTAACGGTCACGTTGGTGCAGAGGTGCGTTATTTTCGCGGAAGAACAAAATTCACCGCGATGGAAAACTTTTGACAACGCTCAAAAGAGGAGAGAGAAAGAGCGGAAAAAAGAGAGGGAGAGAGAGAGAGAGAGAGAGAGAGAGAGAGAGAGAACTGTTATGTCTTTTCCTTGTCGTATAGTAATATCAAAGTGCGCTTTTACGGACGTAACTTCGTAGCGCGTGTATCACGATGGCGGTAAAACATGATGTATTACGAGGAAAAAGTCTTTATTAAGATAGACGTGAAAGTTTAACTTTGACACTTGTAGGAATATCTGACGAATATTTTAGCGACAGAATCCTCGATCTGTGAGAAGTAAAATCTACTTGGATTTCGCTTCAATTAAACATTTATTTAAAATGTAATTACTAATGTATAGAGAGAAGAGAGTTGCTAAAATCGTGCTAAAGATATTTTACATTATGTTTATCATTTGATTCTAATTCATACAAAAGTTAATATTCGAAATTGTAGCAATTGATGTTTAACACGCCTATTATTATATTTGTTATAAATCTCTTTATGACATAGATACGATGTAATCAATCGCATTGCAAATCCAAGCGTGTTATTTTAGCTGAAGCTCTTTTTACACATTTCTTGCCGTTTTAAATCATGTCATTTAAAATGACTGAACGTATTAATTTTTTATTTAGTATAATTAAACGTATTAATCCAGATAGCACAAACCTTCTAAAAATGTCCATAGAACATTCTAAGAACGTTACAATGTTCTTAGAACATCCTATGGACATTCTTTGGATATCGTGTGTTATCTGGGAAATGACGTAACCTAAAACGACAAGAAACATGTAAAAAAAACTTCAGTCGAATGTGTCATTTTTAAATGTTTATGCGTGTTAAAATAACACACTTGAATTTGCAGTGCGGTCTTCAAAATTGTCTTCTATCGGTTTTCAAAAACGTATTTCCTTTAAAAGAAGTAAATTTGAAAATAATAAAAGATGTGGTCGAGAAGGTTTATACATATTAATAAGAAATTAAAAAATACATATAATAATAATATGATTAATAATACGATTTGAAAATTCATATTTGACACATTCGCTGCCATTTGACTTATTACATATAAATTAGGTATATTTGATTTTACGACTAATTATTTATGTAGTCATAAAATGATAAATAATATGATAAATAAATAATTATCATAAAATGATAAATAAACACGAGTTGTCAAATCGTATCAGTACGATTTAAGAAACTTCATGGTGGGTACGGTTTAGAAAACATGATAAATTTTATTAAAATATCGATTTAACTTTTATAATAATTGTAATATGTACATAAAATGGATGTAAAATATTTTACAATAAATCTACTTTTATAAAAACGTAAGAATAAAATCTGTTACATTATTATCAGTTATATAAAATGGTCAAAAATTACATCACTCGAAGTACTTGATTTTTAAAATGTTTGACACGCACAAAATAAAATGTAATCTGGGAACTTGTTGTCTATATTTCTCATTGCTCATTTTCTTCATATTTTTACCATTAGTCGTTTACATATAGTAATAAGAAAAAATTGATGGGATTTAGATGACCGGTACACATTAAGCAACTCTCTCCTATATAAAAAGAGTATAGAGAAAATAGAATTTTCGATCCTCTAATTATCATCTCGAAAAAAGTCCAGATAATAATTGAGCTCTTTTTCATCTTTGAGAAATTATTAAAATTACAATAGAAGAGTCAAGCTCGTCAACGTAACAACAATCTAAATATTCATATAGGCCAAACAAATGAGCAAAAAACCACGCAGTCAGGCACTATATAATCGACAATGACAACTTTATCACTCAGTTCATCTCTTTTTTTATCTAATTTTGTTGTATTCATTATCGTACTTGACAGCTACTTTTTACTTCATTCATACAAATGGCCAAACAAACAAGCAAAAAAATGCCTAAATATTACCTTAGGTAAAAAGTAATAACTATAATAATATAATTATAAGAATAATAAATTTATTCACCAAATAAAAATGAGCTATGAAATTGAAAATAACAAATGATATCACGAAACAAGTTTTAACTTTACTTAGTTTTCTTCAACCGCAAATGTAAATTAAAGAGAAGATTTTGTTTTATATACGGATACAATGATTATTTATTTTATATTGATATCTATTATTGACTTTTACAATTTGATTGCACTGATGGAATTTTTCTTCCAAAATAAAAAAGAGCATATCAATCAATTTTTTACAATGTTATTTTAATCTCAAAATGAATAGTACGACCAACAACTACATTTTAGTTCCTGTAATTTCTGATTATGTAAACGTATTTGTTTGATTTTTACTTATTTATTTATTCAATGATGTATATTCAATAGTTCCTGTGTATTATTGTTATCATTTTATTGCTTTGTTTACTTGTGTTTATAACCTGGTAAGTTTGTCTGACTCACGATGCGTTCTCCTCTTTAATTTACATTTGCGGTTAAAGAAAACTAAGTAAAGAAAAGTTGAAACTTGTTCCGTGATATTATTTGTTATTTTCAATTTCATAGCTAATATTTATTTGGTGAAAAAAAAATTTATTATATTATTATAGTTATTATTTTTTACCTAAGGGGTAACATCTTGGTATTTTTTTGCTTGTTTGTTTGGCCATTTGTATGAATCAGGATTGGGAAGTAACGCGTTACACTTGTAACACCGTTATCGTTACCGTTACTTTTTTATAGTAACGATTTGGTAATGATATTACATTTTTTTATAACGAAAACGGTAATGCCAGGATTGGAAAAATTACTTTTGGAAAGCTAACGTTAAAGTAACGATGACGGCGTTACAAGTAACGTGTTACTTCCCAATCCTGGTATGAATATTTAGATTATAATTAGAAATAGATACGTAACATGTAGTATAACAAAAGACGTTCCTGATTAATAATAATAATACGACTAGTTAGAGAATTCGTAGATAAGGCTTTTTCCTGTTACTCAACCGCATCGTGCGTAAGCGCGCGCGAATCCCTAGACTACTCTAGACGGATTTGCCGAGATCGTGGCTTATCTCGGACGTCGCCGCGAAACTTTTACGCTTCCGACAGCCTGAGAAGACATTCATGGTTGCGGTACGCAGGCAGAGAGAGAGAGAGAGAGGAGGGGGAAGGAGAGAGAAGGAGACAGAGAGAGAGAGAGAGAGAGAGACGCTTCGCGTCTCGAACACTCACGGGGTCGCCGTTGATGAACCAGCTGAGCGTGGCATGTGGCTTCGACTTCGCCGAAGTGCAATTGAACCGCACGACGTCGCCGACCTGATAACGATGTTTCCCGGGTCGCGCCGTGATAACGGGCTCGTCCTCCGGCAGGGCTGGAAATATGTAGACGCACGTAAAATAATCTGCCGCGACAAAAAGGACGTGACGCCATCGTCGAAGAGACCGGGGCGACCGGGCTTTTAACTTGCACGCCCACTCGAATATTTTAACGCAATACCGCGCCGAACGAACCCGTAATTTTGTTGCGGCGAGCTTAACTTGTTTACGCTTACCAGCGCGGAAATTTTAATGGACTGACACTTCGCTATAATCATTGCACCTCGATATAACGCATTTAACTCTATACAGGGTTTCTGTCCCCACCCCTATAGGGGGTTCTATTTTAAATTTTTAAATTGAGACCCCCTTGGGAGGACAACCCCCCAATTTCCTTAACCCTTTGAAGACGGGGGGTTGCTGAAGGATCAATTATGGAAGACCTAGTATTTTTAGGGGTGTTTGGAATCGCTGAATCCGAATCTGACCTTAGAATTTCGAAATTTTATAATCCAAAATGG
>NJRQ01000206.1:317206-327467 GCA_003063805.1 Aphaenogaster ashmeadi | reverse complement strand
TGAATATCGGCCAATAGAGACGTAATCAGACTATGGATTGGGATTGGGATTAGATTGGAATTTGGCCAATTAAAGCAAAGTTCACTAAACTTGATATTGGTTTTCTTTCTTCTGATTGGTCAAATTTCAATTCAATCCTAATCCCAATCCATAGTCTGATTACAGCTTAATAAGAGTCACGAAATAGCGCCCCTAATTTTAATTGGTGCTGCCATTTTTCAGCAAACTAGTAGATATAGTACGACCATCGACCTAGAGCATGGACGTATGCGCTATCCCTACTTTATTTGTATATGAAACAAGGTCCAGAAGAATGAGCGAGATAGCAAGTGACTGCGGACTATCTCTGTCTCTATCTATGAATCTGATTGGTTAAACATCGATCGCACAGGAACGTAAGAAAAGGATAGATATTTAAAAAAAGGATAGACATTGACCGCGGACTCGTGCTGTCCTTCTTCCACATTGAGACTAACTTTCGACTTGCGTTGCACAGTCCATACTCTAGGTCGATGAGTACGACTGTCACTATCTGTATTTTAACCCGTAAGTGCTTGCGTGACTTTTTTTGACGTAAGTGTTCGCGTGGGGGTCGATTTGATCCACATTTTAATTTATTTATTTTTTATGTATAAACAAACTTTTTCATTTTTATTTATAAATAATTATAAACTGAGACATGTTTTAAACATAAAATAATAATTTTCAAGCATTAAAAATTAAAAGAAATCCATATTTTTTAAAATATTTCTTTATGTAACATTTTGGTCAGTAAATTCATAACTTTCGTCTGGGTTAGTTTGAAACTGGGTCGGTTTAACCCCCACGCGCATACTTACAGGTTAAAAAATAAAACGCTTAGACATTGAATTAATTCATCACGCTTTAGAAATTAAATTCCGCTATAGATATTTTCGGTTTTTGCTAAAAAATGGCGTCGCCGACCTAATCTTGACGTTATTTCGTGACTCTTAGAGGGTTTCTAGTCGCTCACCCACGACCACGGCACACGATGAAAAAACTTCAGGATAGAGTTTCGAAAATGTGACATCTACAATTTTTATTATCACCAAGCCTGTGTCTGTTTTTTTATTACCATCCCCGTCGAGCATGGCGCGCATGTACATATGTACGTTCGCGCGTAGCGAATTTCGCGTTGTCGATCGCACGGTCGTATTCCCAAACCAGCCCACGTTTTGCTCTTCTATTTGTTTTCCGATTCGAGAGAAATATCTGAGCGAATGGAACGCGCGATTTATTTTTAAGCGACACCAGATATGAGGTCGGACGCGAGATAGTTCCGCCGAGTACGGAGTCCGGATTTTGGCTCCTCATGATTGACGTTTAAGAATCCAAGTCCGTACGCGGATGGAAAGTGGGTCAATCATGACGCCACTCCCGAGGGAATGCCTCTGCCGCCGGGAGCTTCAGCGGGAACGGCGCGGGATCAAAACACCGTGTATTCTCTGGGAGCTTTCTTCTCCGGGTGCTTCGTCCGTATCGCGTTTAAGGAGGTTCAGTGGCTACAAAAAAATGCAGCCAGTTTCATGAAATTTTAATATGTTGTTCTGGAATGCAAAATAGAATTATGTGAATTTTTTGGGAATTTTTCACCGTCCCGTTTTGAAAAAAATCTACTCCAAAAATTGTACTTTTTAACATAGGTTCTTATGGGAAATGACATATTGCATACCTTCAGAATGAAATAAGTGCAAGAAAAAATGCAAATAATAAGGAAAAAAAATATGCACATGTAACTTAATAATTTACAAATAAATGAGCGAAAGAAAGGGGAAGGTTACCGCACATTTCGTAGAAAAATTAATTATTAAAGCATAAATTTTTCGTCTGCTAGAAATGAACGCAAGCAAATAATGGCAACAGCGCAAATGAGTATAGTAAAGGTTATACGGCGGGGCATTTGAATAAAAGTTGCGATATCCCAGGTAGAACACGAAAGTCACAATAAGGTTAAAAGACGTCAAAACGATGGTAAAATGATAGTAAAGTAATGATGAAATGATAAAAAAATTCTTTTTGCGTTGTTTTTGTCTTCTTTTGTATGAAACATTTTAGGTTATGTTTATCGCAATATTAAACCTATGTCCTTGAACAATGTGTGAGGATTCAGGTTCTTCAAGTTTTTTCCTCTTTTTGCCATTTTCGGTCACAAACTTTCCTTTTCATTTATACTGTTTTTCAGTCATTTTTAAGGTTACCGTTTGACAGACGCAGCAGCACGCACTATACACGCGGCGAGCAATGTCAACCCACTCCTACTACCTACTACTTCAAACGTGCGCTGTTGCCAAGTTTTCCTTAGAACCCCCCGCGTCCCACTACTCCCCCCGATGAAGCCATCGAACCTCCTTAAGGCGATTCACGACGGTCAATCGGGTCGCACGTATACGTCGGACGCGCGAAGCGCGAGAACGAGCGGGAAATGTACCATGTTCGACTTCGAAGTGCGAAGTCGCAGCCGAAGACTGGCCCGATCCTGCAAGTCGCGCCGTTTTTATTACTTACGCTTTCCAATTTCGTTCGTCGCCAAGTGCGGATGTCGAGGAACGAGAGAAATTTTCATTTACAGGGCCCATTTTAAGGGAGACGATAGTGATTATGTCTTCGAGATAGGTCTTATATAGATTACGGATTTGATTCGTTCTTTTCATCACTATGAAGCTTAACACGAAAAACAAAAAGAGGAGAGAGAGAGAGAGAGAGAGAGAGAGAGAGAGAGTAGTTAGCTATCCTTACGAGTGCCGTGACACCAGGGTGGGCGAACGTCAGAACAGGTGGCTTCTCCTTGGGCAGGAATCGGTAGAACTCGTTGCCGTCCTTGTACCACTTGACCGAGTACAGCTTCTCGCCGTCCAGATTAAAGTTGCACTCGAGGCTTACATTTTGCCCGAGCACCGCGTGCTGCGGCACTATCAGCTCCAGCATCCTCAGGCCGTTTGTTTCTGTAACAGAGGAGGCGGATGCGAGATCAGAGAAAAGGTGCATGAGAGCGTACGCTCGTGTTGTTGAATGTTACGCGAATGCGAATGCGAGGCAACGGCTTTCAACGGGGAAGATCTTGCTTAAGGAAATTAAACTAGACACGGGTAATTGGAATAACAGTTTTCGCAGCTGTTTTTGTGGAACATTTAATTCTATTGTTGAAAACAAATATCAGTTGGAGGAGCAATAGCAGCTCGTAATTAAAGTATCGAAAGAGAATAAGATATGTTGTCGCATTTGGGATTCATAGCATTCTAATTTATCTTCTCATGAATTAAAAAAAATTAATATAATTAATATCGAAGTTTCTCTCATTTTCAAGATTAATTTCCTTAAATTTTTAAATCTTTATTTTTATTGTTATTATTATTATTGTTTACTTGCATCCTTTTTATTATCCCTTTTATTTCTTAAATTTTGATTAACTTGATTACAATAAATTTATAAAAAAGTTTAAATATTAACTTTGATTACAGTAAATTTATAAAAAAGTTTATCAAAAATTATTTAAACCGCTGGTGGATTGGGTGCAGATTCTGGTACATCTTCAATTAGCCTTTTTTATTACGAGTCAAAATAATTTTTACTAATTTCGTGCAATCAAGTTACAAGATATTCGCTATTTAAACTTCAACAAATAAAGAGAGTAAAATGTACGCAGAAAAATAAAAACAATTGAGTTCTATGATTAATATAATCTATATCTTTCATAGGCTATTTTTTCTGGATAATTCCGATCATGTTAACTTAAAGTCAGAAACTTTAATCAAACGCGTCTTTAAACATATAAGAACAATAGTTAGGTGCATCGCCGTTCAAATGTTCAAAAATATATGACGAATTACGGGACTCTCTTCCGACGAATAAACAAAACTCGACCGCGTGACCCAGGAAGATCGCGATCCCCTTTTGCGAGATGCGCGATATTCGGGTGACGTCACTCGAAGAGGGAGAGGAGATCAAAGGAGCCGCGTGAGACGCTGCGGCGACGAGGACGTACAAGAAGACGTGCGCGACGCGCATCTGTCTTTTCTAAGGATGCTCCAGCGATTCGAATCACCGAGAATATTCCGTGAGAATAGTATGTAATCCACCGAAACCTACCGTGTGCTTGCGGGAGAGAAACGGAGAGAGAGAGAGTGAGAGAAAGAGAGAGGAAGAGACAATCTGCGGCGACGGAGCCCAAGAGTAGGAGGATGATGACGATAACGTCAGGTAAACAGGTGGTTGCTGCGAACAACGACGACGTCTACGACGTTTATAAACAAGGTATTAATTTCTTGACACGCTCTTGTTCGCGAGCAAGGCGAATTAAATGTTTATTTCGAATAACGGCGCCGCATCTCTCGCGATTCTATAGTTATCGACACCGAGTATTATTGGGTGAGAAATAGGATATTTTACTTGAACGTAAGATATTTTAAAATGGCGCTCCGTGGGGAATATTAGTTAATGATATTTTTGAACGAAACTAAAAATTTCATAATTCTCTTAAATATTTCTGAGGGAAGAAAAATAAGTAACTGCAGCGATGAAATATTCAACAAATGTCAGAGAGATCTATAATTTATTTCTGTAATTTAAGAAGTGATTATTTTTATAAAATAGATATTTTTCGAGCAATGAGATTAGGTTAATCAATTCGTGATCTTTATAATTCTAACACTAGCGTATAATTAGTATTATAAGTTAAGTAATGAAGTTCTTTTCTTCTTAATTCAATGTTCGACAACACAGAAGCTCACAGGCGTCCGCATGGGAGGGCAAGAGGGGGCATTTGCTCCCCCCCTGGAATCAGCAAAAAATTAAGCATTTGCTCTCCCTTTGAATAAAGGAAAGACAAAGTTGTGCTAACCTTGCCGATCTTTGCCCTAATCCATAGGATTATAATTTCAAAAGGTGTATAAATTTCAAATTATAAGTATTCTAATTCTGGAAGTAATATTTTGAATCATGCCCCCTCCTGGAAAAAATCCTGCGGACGCCCTTGCAAAGGCTTCTGAGTCACTGTATAAATTTTAATGGGCGAGACGTCAATAATATGAGCGCGAAGCCGCTTCAAAGCACCGGCTTGGAATTTCCAGTGCAACGGGTTAAGTGAAAATGTACTTTTGATTGCCGCCTTTACGGTGGACAGAGGATAAGTACAAGGGATAAGCACAAAGGATAAGCGCGGGGAATAAGTGCGAGCATGGGCGCCGCCGGAATTTTTTCCCCGACTTCCTCGCTTCTTCTCATGATTATTTCAATTATCCTGCTAATAGCGTACAGTAAAATTTCCTGCCTCCATAACAAGAGTTCCATGAAAATTATAATGAAGCGGTATTTCTCAGCCGGACTTTTTTCCCCCCGGCACCGGTGGAAACCCAGGAAGCCTGTGTCCCGGCGCCCATGACCGCGCCATGCAATTTCTGGAACGACAAGGGATAAGAAATAATTCCTGCGCTTCGTTACGTCCGCGCATTGCGAAGACGAGGAAACTGGCTTATAGCTTCCGGCAGGGTGACCATATTTTCCTGCAAGTAGGACAATAGCACGGTAAAACCAAGAGACCATCTCCAGAATTGAAAACTCTATTAAATTAAATTACGAGGATTCAAGTTAATTTAACTAATAAATTAGAGAAGGAGACCATTCTCTCCTTCGTAAGTGTAGACAACAGCGTGTAAATGAACTCTTTTTGAGAATTGGGACATATCTTGTCTAGTTGTTTTTAAAGGTTAATCATGTGATCGCTGAATACAAAAATGAGGTCAAAACGTAAAAATTCAAAGTGGTGGATGCAAGAAATTAAATTATTATCAAATTCTAATTATTGCTTCTTATAGAAGAATGTACATAATATTTCATTTTTCATGGAACTCTTGATATTCTGATACATAGTCTTACATCACATTTTACATAAATGGTTGTAGTTCTTTTCTCGATATCTTTGAAACTATACGTATAACATCATGTACGACTGTCAGACACGTCAGGCATGTGATCTCCAATATTTGTTAATCTAATATCACTTTTCATTCTTTTTGTTTCTTATCTAAATAATTGTCAGGTCTTACTATTCTTTTTCGATGAGAAATTCTTAATTAATAATTATTTCTTGAAATACGAAAGGCTTAAAAATTTATACACTATATATATAGGAAAAGGTGGTATTATGGCCCCCCATTTACATTTTGTACAATAATTTGTTAATAATTAATATTTTAAATTGAAAACTTAACGATTACATTTGTCAAAGTGTTGTTCAATCGATTCTAAACTCAAAGTTATGAAATATTTATTACTTAGGACGTTATTTATAAAAATGTGGCGACACTGCATAGTGGGTCGAAGAGTAACAGGGGTTCGGTATTGTGGCCCCCATAAAAATTAATTTAAAAAATTGGTTTTGTTTAAAAAGATACAGTGTTTTGTTACAAAATTATATATTTATTCAAAATAAACTTTTAGAAGGAACCACAATTAATATAACCGTGAATTTTTAATGTAGATTCTGACTTACTTGTTAGAAGGTAAGATATAAATTGTCAAGACAGTTTCTACAAAACGAATAGGCTTCTAAATTTAATTTGAATTATATTTGAATTATCCTTTTTTATATCGAAAAAGAGACCGTATTAGGCTAGCACACTTAGGGGACCATATTGGCAAAATGCCATGCTATTGTTTAACTTTGCATAATTCGAAATGTGTATAGTCAAATAAAATGTTAAATAATGAAGAAATATTCAAGTATACATATATTTGTGTGATAATACACCCAAGTTTAAGAAAAATGAGGAGGTATATATAATTAAATGCTAAAATGTACCTTAAAAACATTTCGAAATGCTCGAAAGTAAAAATGTGTTATAACAAATGCCAACCATTGCGTATTGGCATATTAGTGCTACTGCGTAACGGCGGGCTACTAAACAAATGACTCCATAAGTAGAATCCATAACTAGAATTTGTCACCTAATAGTGGAGATATTAAGAGGGGCCATTATACTTACAAGGGCCATAATACTACCTTTTCCTACAATATAAATATCATCAGAAATTTATACTTATCAATTATATTTGAGTAATCGCCATACAAACGTATCATAATGTATCATAACGTATCATCATTTTACGATGTAATACTGTGCATCATGTCGAACCTTTCATGGTTAGTCCAATAACTTTCCGATCTTACTAATTATGTAAATAATTTTTACATTTTATGATCGTATTTATCACAATATTTTTTAGTTAAAGTTCAATTCTTTTTAAAACGAGCTCGAATTGACTTTAACAGCTTAATATTTATCAAACATATGATTTTTTAAATATGCTGGAATATATATGTCTCACTGGACCTCAAAGAGTTAAAGAATTTATTTTCAGTCCATTTACGCACATTCCTTTCCGGATTCCCTTTGGGAATCTCTAGACTCCAAGGACAGGATGGACGCCACTAGCGAAATGCAGTCGCATTACGACAACGTGGCGATGCGTGACACGGATAATCGTGGGAGCCGTTGGATCACATTGCGCATCAAAACAAACGGTCGAATTCTCACGCGTGTCTACACCATATTTACCCGTACAAAGGAAGTGCGTGCCACATGGAGGACCAAGCTATATCGATATCATCCTTTTTTTCGGTCCGCGCCGTCACGCTCCATTTAAAACGAAACTTTTCCGCTAAATTCGTCTCCGCAGAAGCCGTATTGTAGTGAATCGAAGTAAAATTAAAATTTCAAAATAAAAATAAAATTTGAGATATTATTAGTGTTAGAAATATTGTTTATTGCAAACGTTTATATTGCCTAACGTATCTTGAGAATTTATTTAAAAGTATTATTAAATAAAATGTTGAATCACATCAAGTCGTTGATGATTTTCTGATTTTTTGCTCCAGGAATAATTATCCCGCTAATTTGCGTGAAAGTTAATGTAGAATTTCAGAACAAAAATAGGGATAGTGTCAATGTAAGAAATATTGTTTATATTGTAAACATGTCGCTTAACGTGTCCCGAGAATTTACCTAAGATTATCGATAAACGAAATATTGAATCACTTAAATAGACGGCGTTAAGTATATAGAACCCTTGATGATTTTCTAATGTTTTTTTCTTTGCTCCAGGAATAGTTGACCAATAGTTGAACCGCTAATTTGCGGCGTCAGAGTTAATGCAATTGTCTCGGATGATATTTCCGCGTTAAATGGGAATCGAATACGGTTCGCGCTAACGGCATTATCGGTTTTTCGTCGACAGAAATCTATTCCAATCGTAAACATAATTGATTGCACTATGCCCAGAATTATCCTCGCTCTCGCAGAACTTGATTTTTCGCTTTTAAGTGGCGACATTTAACATTCTCGCACATTCTCTAAATATATCATTCTTCCTCCATTGAAAGGAGATAATTGAAATTCCTTTCTAATTTATATACTTTTTATTGAAGACAGAAATCAAATTTGATGTTTAAATAAATTTCGATGCAAAATCCATCGAGCTTGCTTATTCGCGTCGTGGCTTTTTCACGCGAACGCCTCGCAGCGTCGCGTCGCGACGCCGAGCAACTTCCTTAATAAATGTCCCCTGCGCCTGTTATTTTATTATAAAACTGCCGGAGCTACGATGAAGCTCCAGCCTTTAATATCCGGGGTACGGCGATACGATTCGTCATTTTTTTTCCCCCGGCATTCTCGCCTCCGCGACGTCGCCTTGATTTAATATAAAATAATACGAGTGCCCCGCACGCTCTCTCTCTTTCCGCTCGTATGAATTATATTAGCGCTTTGTCCGCCGTGTTTCGACGTATTCGTATAACTCCGCGTTTCAGAACGTAACTCCTGAAATTAAATGACAAGTGACGACTCGATGTGCGAGCCGGCTATTTTCATATATTAGGTAGTATACCGTCACTCGTCATTTTAAACGTCCTACCCAATGAATTTCTGAAGACTGGCCAGTCCATTAATCCATTTATAATATCACTGTCGAAGCTATTATTATTATTATTATTAAGCCGTCAAATTAAATCGCAAATGTCACCCTCGAGTCGCGCTGCCTTGAGTGACTCGGGTCTATTAAAACAATACCTTAGCGTGCCGTTATGCAAGGACAGGAGGTATAAGAAATCTCGTAGGAAATTATTCGGAAGTATGCCGATAAAAGCGCGCGGCGCGATATAGACATTTACTTTTGCATCGCGTAACTCAACGCGACGTTGAACTCAACGCTTGACTCGAGTTTCTCGTCTCCCCCCTTTTTTTCGGGGGAGGAAAAAGAAACCTTCGCGTGTTACGGCAGCACTATGAAAGGACCGGCTTTAACAAATTGCCTTTTAACGACCCGATACCGGGCGATTTCGTTCCCACCCCCGGACGCATTCCGCAATCAGCCCGTGTAGCACGGACGGTTAATTTAACGTAAACTTTTCCTCCCGCTGCATAAAATATGCGAACATAATGAATTTGATCGTGCATCCACCGCCGTCTCTTTTCTCCGGTTTTTTTCATTTCTCTGGGGGATGAATCGTACACAGAAGGGTCAGCGTCCATAAATTTCCGCCGATTTAACCCTATTATCGAGGATCGCGGTGGTGCTGACCGTATCCAAACTCCGATACCGGCCGCTCTTTCTCTCTCTTTCCCTCTTTCTGCTCAACTAGGAATCTAAAAAATTCGTAAAATGCGAGAGATTCGACGTACCTACGTAACCACGCACGCCCGACTCCCACATTGTTCGCGAATAAATTTTTGTCTTATTTTTATTCGAATAAAATGGCGGCGATAGATGGATATATATAGAAAGAGAACAAAAGGCGAGGTCTATTACATTTTATATATTGTACTTCTCAATTCGCGATACGCGAACGAGGTTTCATCCCTTATTTGTTATTCGCAAGTTTGCCCAGAATCGCGCAGCTATATAAACTTTGATCCGTTTTTAAACCCATTCTTCCTATTGCTCGTACGACATACCGTCGATATTCCGCGGAGAGAGTAACTGCTGAATCGAATAAAATAACACTTGCAAAGACGCGCACCGTTGTTCAGATCCGTCGACGTAATGTAGTCTATGACCAGGGTATGGAAAGTTACTTTTTAAAAATAACTAGTTACCGTTACTCGTTACCGAGTCAACAGTTACTAGTTACTAGTTAAAAAAGTAACAATTCGCTACTTTTTTTCGTAACTTTTTTTATGCTAAAACGAGACTAAATAAAAAATTTACTTTTATAATATTTTTTGTTAAAATATTAATGAAAGCAATA
>NJRQ01000206.1:289223-316635 GCA_003063805.1 Aphaenogaster ashmeadi | reverse complement strand
CATATGAAACTACAAGGATAACGTAGAATTATCAAAGTAACGATAAAAGTAACTGTTAAATTCGTTACCGTTACTGAAAATATATAACTACGTTACTGTTACAGTTACAAAAAGTAACGGTAACGGCGTTACAAGTAACGCGTTACTTCCCAACCCTGTCTATGGCGTCTTACAGTTTGCAGTAATGTGAAAAGTTACGTTAATTAAAAATTCCAAGGTAGAAACGTTTACATCCTGAGTATCTTTGTAATGTTTATTATCCTCTTATTAAGCGTAATTATTAGACACAACGCGAATCTACAATCTTCAATATTTCTTTTTCCTTTTAAACACAAAGTGGAGACAAAGGTAAGTTTTATAATACGGCAGCGGAAAGGAGGAGAGAGAGAGAGAGAGAGAGAGAGAGAGAGAGAGAGAGAGAGAGAGAAACTCGCGATGTCTCGTCCTTTAAATTTAACACGATCTTATCGCGAGGTATTTGTGATGATGGCATTACTAGGCATTTGTGGGTTTTAACGACGTAACGCGATATCGAGTGGCACGACGCGACAAATTAAGCGACGCGTTTTAATGGTAAATGTCTGCAACGCGACTGTGGCTTTCCGAAAATTGAGTCCTCCGAGTATACAACAATTACAGGCAAGCGTAACTGAATTACGACCGCTCGTGTAGAGAGAGAGATGCACTCGAAGACAGGAATACTTCAAGGCGAGAGACTGATGGTGGTGCTTGACATCGCCGGAATTGCCCTCCCCCGAGCGTTCGCATCAGCCCCCTTCCACCCCGATTCCCCTAAGAGGCCCCATCCAGTCCCCCTTTCCGGAATTCCAAATACACGACGCGCCGTTTCGCCCCTTTATTTATGGCCGTTGTGTGCTCGTCGCCAAGTCGCTCGTTGTGAAAATTAACGTGGTCGAGAGCACCGTTAAAAAATGGCCGCGGGATACCGCCGGGCGTCTTAACGAGGAGGAACGGTAACGAGAAAAATTTCGATCCCCGCGCGTGACATTTGAAATCCCACGACATTCGCGGCGAGGCGGACGAGTTCCTGTCGCGCGCGCAAGAAAAAGGTTAGGTACAAGTGAAGTAATAATTCCCCAAGACTACCGTTTGCCTTCCTTGCTAAGAAATAGTTACGTTGCCGCGATACGATGTCTAATATGCCGTGCGTTCCAGCAGGAATGTGGGTCGAATGTTTCGAAAA
Organism: Aphaenogaster ashmeadi; assembly: GCA_003063805.1. Classification (NCBI taxonomy): domain Eukaryota; kingdom Metazoa; phylum Arthropoda; class Insecta; order Hymenoptera; family Formicidae; genus Aphaenogaster; species Aphaenogaster ashmeadi. Next base: position 315,431 of record NJRQ01000206.1, on the reverse strand, counting down.
ACTTTCGCAATCTGCTTCCCCTTCAATGCACTTCGATTTCGCGAAGTTCACGAAATTTCACGGCGGTTCTGAGCGCTGATAAAAATTAACTGTAATTTTCTACGTGACGATGAAGTGGCTGGATTTTCAGTTTGCAAAAGGAGAAAAGATTTTCTGCGCTTCGCTCTAAAAGAAGAAAAAAAAAAGAAAAATAAAAGATAAACCTGCGAACGGAAGAGTGTTTTCATAAAAAATACAGACGAGATTATTCCTTCAATTGGCCCTTAAATATAAACGCGCGCTTATCGCTGAAAAAGTAAGCCCGTTTGAAGATCGAGCGAAATCACTTTATGTAACGAGGAGGAAGGATGAGAGTAAAGCTCGTTTAAAAATGATGAAAACAGATTATAAATTGAGCCGGCCGCGAGCTCCCAATAAAAACGAGAATAATTTTCAACCGGTAGGAAGAATAATGATGGCCTTGAATAACATAACACGAGCGAGCAGGTTGCATCACGACAATTAAGAAAGGAAGATAAATAAAGACGCAGCGGACGGGGTCGAATATATTAATAATCTCGGTGACGATTCGCGAAATATTCGCCGGCGTTACAAACACGCTTAACACATTCGCAGATGCCGACGGAATTTTACGTAATGTAAAAATGTGCAGCTGGTTGCCGCTGACGTAATTTTACGTCATTTAAAAATCTGTAACTGATTGTCGCTGACGTAATTTTACGCCATTTTATATTTATAGGGACACAGATGATTTTATGATTCGTATTTTTTTATAATTACAGCAGTTTATCTAACAATAAGGCCTAGTTCCACAAAATCTCCAGTTAACTTAACTGGCCGGTTATTCCATTGGAATTGACCAATCGCATTTGTCGTTAAGCAAAATTAACAAATGCGATTGGTCAATTCCAATGGAATAACCGGCCGGTTAAGTTAACTGGAGATTGTGGAACTGGGCCTAAGTGGATTTCAAGTTTCTCAAAATGAGCGTTTGAACGAAGTTAAAATTAATTTCATGTTATATTTAATGTAAAAGTATTTCATTATTTTTAAAAATATATTGGATTTAAAAAGTTAATTTTAAATATAATATTAATTTTAAAGATAATATCAATTTTAATATTAATTTTAAATATAGTAAAATTAAAAGTTTTTTGAATTTTAATATTCCCAATTTATAAATTTAAAATTTTTTCTATTTGGATTTGTAATGTTTTTTTTTCAAATTTTAAACAACAAATGGTTACAAGCATGATATTATGAAGCAATTTTTGTCATTTTTATTTCCATTGCTAGAACCTTCCTGCACCTAGCTACAGATTTTTGTAAATTGCGCGCGGCATCCAGCTTAAAGCCGTAATCAGACTAGCGATTGCCGATCGGATTGCAATTACGATTGGCAATTGGCGATTACTTTTCAACCAATCAGAGCAAAGCAATCAGTGCCTGCTTTGTCCTGATTGGTTGAAAAGTAATCGCCAATCGTAATCGTAATCCAATCGGCAATCAGTACCTGCTTTGTTCTGATTGGTTGAAAATTAATCGCCAATCGCCAATCGTAATCGTAATCCAATCGGCAATCAGTGCCTGCTTTGTTCTGATTGGTTGAAAAGTAATCGCCAATCACCAATCGTAATCGTAATCCAATCGGCAATCGCTAGTCTGATTACGGCTTTATTAGGTCGCGCGCTAAAATCGTCGGCTGCGAATATGTTAAGTGACAGTCGACGTCATCGCGATAATTAAGAAAAAAAGGGAGCCGGCCGTGGTGAGCAGGCGAATATATATAGCGACGATTGGCGAAGTTCGAGTAATCTTTTCTCCCGTGCCGACATTACAATCGCCCTTAAATTAATGCGACTTTCCGCGTCGTCTGCCTGCGGCGCGCGGCGCCCGGAGGCCCGCGATATTTCATCAAATTACCTTTTCGCTGTCCGCGGGGGTCTCCCCGGCGCACCGCGTTATGCTCGATTTTTCCACGTCTTACGCAGCGCGCAGAATTAATGTGGCCGCTCGCGGTTAAATCAATCGGAATTCGCCCGCGCGCTTCTGCTCGCGAAGGATCGCACATTTTACGCTGGCTCTCGGTTGACCCGCGTTCACCGCCATTCCGCCGGATATCTTCCGACAGGAGGACCGCCGTCACAGCCGCCATTTCACCGTGTGCTTTCTCTTCTATATCCTTTTTTGTTTTAATCGCCTTACGTAACCGCGGAGAATTACGGAGGGTATTAAATCCGCGTTGCATCGCCAGACGTTCTCGCACTCCGCGTCGAAAGGGCACCCCTAAGAACCGTTTGACCTTTCTGCCGCGTAGTTTCTTCCTCTTCCCGTTTCTCTCCCGTTTCTTCCCCTCCCTCTACCTCCTCTTTTTTCTTTAATGCTCCGTACGCCGACGTCCTGCCGGGTATTAGGAATTAATGTACCGGCATGACCGTCTCAATCTTGCAGTCCCTTTTCACCTCCCCGCGACAGCGGATTCCGTAGCTTCTTCAACTTTAAAGAGCACGACGGAGAGACGTTCTTCATTTTCAATTTATTAAACTTTAAATTATACCGTGAAGTTTATGAAATTTATTTCCCACACACACACACACACACACACATACAAGCGCTAGTCTTTGTAAAGTATTCCTGGAAAGAATTATGTCCCGTCACGTCATTATTAACGTCATTACAAAGCAGGCCCGCTTACTCTGCAGTATATTTGCAATTGATCAGTGATTCCAGTCTATGATCCTATAGATTGATAACTTCCGATCCGAGTTTTGTCTCGTAGCCGATTCTCTATGTATACTCTTCCGTTCTTCATTTTTCAAAAATAAATCTACAATGTTTCAATTGCCGTGATGCATCTTAACAATATCTCTGTACATGCTTTCACCGCTCTCTCCCTTTCCGTTTCACGATGTTACAAGGCCCCGTAGTGCTGCTGCAACGATATCCAATGCGCCGGCCAGAGGTCGACGGGGCCATTCCCGCGGAAGGAAGGAAACGGGACATCTTTTATTCCCGTACTCTGACATGAAAAGGCACTTTTATTTTTGCAGACCGCCTCGGACCGCCGCTATTTCTACCGTCTTCAAAACTCCCTCGCGGGAATATCAATGCCACGTTCGTGAGCGCGGTTCACGGGCCCGAGATTCGAGGCGACTTACAATATGGATATCGCTCATACCTTCAAAGCATCTCTTCCCTCCCTCCCGCCCTCGCAATCCGTCGTCCTTCCACAATTTTCCATATTCCTCTCCCTAATCGTCCTGCGCGCGATTCAGCAAGTTACACTCAACCGGGCTCAAAACTCCCGCTTGGCTGCCAATCTGCTTTTGTGAGTTCCTTTGCACCGCGATTCGATTCTTATTTGCCTGTCACCCCCTTGTTTCTATCTCCGTTTTTATCTCCGGCGCGGCGAATGCAGCCGAGACGTGTTAAGAGCGACTTTCAGTTTTAAGAGCATTTATTACTTTACAACTAATGAACAATGAGAAGTTTTAACGCCGAGTAATATTAATTCTTTCACTACGAAGAACGTATATACAAGGTGTCCCAATTTAAAGTTGACAGTGCTATATCTCGCGAACCGATGATTTTATTGAAAAATGTCTCAAGTAAAACTTACTCTGTTTCGAGGGGGACATCTTATGATGGACACACGTTTTTTCTAGGTGGAGGTGTTCCCGAGATTTCAAAGTGACCTTTGTTTTTTAAATGGAATTATATGATTTTCTTTATATACACAGTAAAAAATCGTGTGTCCATATGTTAAAATTTTCTTGTGTTACCAAGATTTGATTATTATTTCAATGTAAAATTAACATACAACAGATATGTTATTATTTTCATAACATTTTCACGTGTTACGTTTATGTCAACGTAATAGCTTAACTTTTTATGTATGTCATTTAGAAATTGAATATTATTTTGAGTTCTTTTAACACAATTATTTCAAAAAATCAACATGTCTTAAAGTCTTTTTAACACAAACAAAATAAATCTTCAAATAATCGTAAACTTTGACATACAAAATAATCTAATTTACTAAAATCAAATGTTTCTATTACATATAATTTAAGTTAAAATTATTAATATCATGTGTTAATATAACTGTTGAATTATTTTGTATGTTATTATTACATCATACTTAAAGTTCAAAGAACAAACATAAATGTAAAGTATAGTGTTAATTAATTAACATTTCTAGTTTGTCAACAAGTAACACACGATGAATGAGTTATTTTAACTTTAAATTTAGAGTGGACTTTCTGGGACATGTGAAAAATGTTACAATCAACATTTTATTTTTTACTGTGTAATATATAAATCCTCTTTAGTTATTTACTATATAAAAGTATTAAGGTAAAGGTAAAAAATGCTTGATATGAACTTCTCCCATTCTAACGTATTCCTATGCCCAACAAATCGAGGATTATTGCACCTGCCATTACTTTATTATTGAATAAAAATGTACCTACTACTAATCAAGTGTATTTTCCTCGAAAGCGATTAGTTTCTTCGAAATGGAAAAAGAGTATCTTTTTTTAAAAAAGATACTCTTCTTCCATTCTATCCACTTTAAAGTTTTGGTAATTAAAAGGCTTAAAAGTAGTCCGTCTCTGATTCATCAATATGGTATCAAGAAATTTATCACGTCATTTTAAAAATCTTTATCTGAGATAAAAATAATTATTACAAATTATCAACATCTGGAGAGTATAAACGTTATTTAAGAAAAATGCTTTTCAAATCTTAACTTTAAAGACAAATATATCGGCAGTCGTAAAAATAAGATTTATAGAAACTTATGGGGTTATTTTCACTTGACCTCGAAAGGCCTGCATGAGAGATTGCCCATCTCTTCCGGGACACCCTGTATACGCCCATACAATGTATACATTTTATTATATAGCGGTAAAGCGTTTTGTAGGGCACCATTGAATAGTAACTGTCTCATCCCGTACACAACGAGCGCTTTTCGTCTCAAGCGCACCGTTGTGAAAGGGTTAAAATGATATCGAAATAATTTTCCACCCACGAAAATTCCTCCCAGTTTCGAAGTTACAAACAGGTAAGAATACATTACGGGATAAGATAAACTCAGATTAGACTATTCTCTATTTCCAGCTTTCGCGGTGGTAATGCGGAACATGAGAGAGCCATTTTCGTGGCGGAATTCTCCCGAGTAACGTCGGGCATCATAAAACGCTGAATCCAATCGCAATCTCGTCCCCGACTCTTTCGCGGTGGACGGACGGGCGAACACGAACGCGGGGCTCTCTCCGCTAATTCCGGTCCGTTTTCCCGGCTTTTCCTTTATTAATCAACGTAAATAACCGCGAGGAATTATGCGGCATTAGAACGGCAGTTGCGTCCGCACGCACTCGACTCTCATAAACCAAACCCTCCCTCGTATCTCCCCTTTCTCCCTCCGACGCCTTAAACACACCGCGTTCTCGTTTGCCGCTTCTTCCTCCCCTCTTCTCCCCCACGCCTTGTAATTTTTTCCCCCTTTTCCCACCGTCGTTCTTTTATACGACGTCTCTCGCTTCCAAGCACGGAAATCTACGTAGGATTAAACGCGCAACTTCTCCTCGCATAAAGGAGCACTTTTCCTTGTATACCTTTTTTTTTCGCTCGCCCTCGTCGTCTTTCCTTTCTTCCACCCTCTCGCACGACCGCCACTTGATCTTTACGGTTCCGCTTCGGCTTTTTATTCCTTCCTCCACGCTAACGTCGCGGCGCAGCGAGCCGCCAATTAATATGGGATCACGGTTGGATTCATTATAGTAACGAGTTGGGTGAAAAAGTATCGCGCGAAGCCCGGCCTCTCGCTTCCCGTAGCCGTCCTTTGTCGTCGTCGTCGTCGACTTAATTAAAGACGTCACAGGGCTAAAGACTTTTATTGAGAAGCTTACGGCCGCCGAGGCGACGCTTATTAACTGCAAAATGGACGTTCTATACGCCGCTTAAGGCCATAGCACACAGAAAAACGTAAGCAGTTAAGACTTGAGCAGTAAGGGCCATGGCACATAAAAAAACGTAACGCAGTAAGACTTAAACTTAAGCGAATCGACCAATCATAAGTTTTGAGTTTTAAGATGGCGTTCTTAAGTCTCGATTGTAATTGGTCGATTCGCTTAAGTTTAAGTCTTACTGCGTACGTTTTTTTTGTGTGCCATGGCCCTAAGCGAATCAGCTAATCGTAGTCGAGAATTGTCGAAAACATAAGGCCACCATTTTAAAATTCTCGGCTCTGATTGGTCGACTCGCTTACTGCTTAACCCTTTGAAGCACACATTTTTCTTTATTGTTAATTTACAGGCAACCTATGTACTTATAAGTTTTTTGGGTTGCTGATTACGAATCTGAGGTCAAAATTCAAAAATTCAAAATGGCGGATCCAATTTCACGCAAATCGCTTAAATTTTCGCAATTCAGGCCCGCCATTTTGGATCCGTCAATTTTTGAATTTCGACTTCAGATTCGTAATTAGCGTTGTTATATAACATCTTATAGATCTTAAAAGTACAAAAAATCCGAAGGAAAATATCAAAAACATAGTTTAAGTAATTAAAAATGAAGAAAAAAAAGGTAGGATTGTGGGATTCCACAATGCTTCAAAGGGTTAAGTCTTACTGCTTACGTTTTTCTGTGCCATTGGCCCTTAGCGATCGTAGCACGCGCAATTGACAGCGGAACGCCCGCTGCTAACTGCATTGTATTTTTTTCCTTCGCGCACCCGCCCCATTGTAATCGAAGCTTCGGGAAAAAACAACACGTATCGAAAATCAAATTTCATTGTTTATTTGCAGAAATATAAAAATAGCAAAACCCGTATTTCGGGGGAAATTCATTTTTATTTGATGTCGCACGCTGTATCTGTTCGAAGTAAGCGATTTATTTACTTTTCATGGAAATGCGCACCTTCGTTACGTAGATCGCATCGTCGATTGTCAATCAGTTGATCTCCCGCCGAATGAATTTTTCTAATTTTAACGTAAAAACGGGTCAGATGATCTCTCCAGAACGAAGATATTATCGATCGGCAGTCGAATGCGTTTCGCGAAATTGCGAAAAAAAGCAATTTCCTTCGCGAAACAATCGTCTCGTTGAGCCGTGTAGGTTTAACCCGCGTTTTGAAAAATTCCCGCCCTCTTTTCTCTCTCGCTCCAGCCCATCCTCCCCCGTTTCTCTCCCGCGCCCTCGTCGAACTCTCGGAGCCTCGATGAAATATCGTACACGTTATTTTTTAACGGATAAACCGTAAGCTTCTCTAGCGTGACTGAGTACGCGACGTGAATACACGGCGAAATATTAACTGATTTTTTTTTGCCCGCGCACCTGAGAAAAAAAGACGGGCGACTCCAAGTTCGCGCCGGGAAAAGTTTCCCGAAATTTGCAGAGGCGTCCCCGCGTCGAGATCGTGAATAAACCCCCGGCCGGGCAGGAGGAAAAAAAAAAGATGTACACCACGGTTATTTATGTATGCCGGGTGCATTGTTCGGAAAAGAATCCTCCCTATATATTTCGTTATTATCGAGAAACCCAAAGTTACTCGCGAATCTCATTGCGAAAACCGAGCACGGCCGAAAATATTATCATTCGCGGCTCTCGGCGGAAGTTCGCGCAGGTGAAATTTCAACGGCAGGCAAAAGAAACGAGATCAAAAAATACCGTGCGCGATATTTATTCGCGCTGACCCCGTTTTTTTGTTTTTTTTTTTTGGAGAACCGGAGCGCGTGAAGCTTTTCACATTGGGAATCTTGAAACATCGCAAAAACTATCGATTCTTATGACTTTTATGAAAATATTTTCGTAAAGGTGCCTAAAAATATTTGACATGACAAAAGCTATATTTTACTACGAGTAGCCGTCACGGTTTCTCTAGAACAAAGATTTTAGCGTTCTATAATGCGTAATATCATACTTATTCATTATTATATTTAAAAAATTACTATATATATGTTGGACGACAAAACGTATCTATTTGTAATAAAATAGATAAATATATAATCTATATTTGTATATAATAAGAAGCTAAGAGTAGGTAAAAGTTATATACGGGGTATTTCCGGCGACAAACTTAAAAGGGTGATAAATCAAACTGAGCAACTTTTGTTAAATAACTCGTCCCTTTAAAGCGCTAGGCGTCAGTTTTTAGCCTTGCAGTCTAGAGGGTGCATCAGTCAATGCATCATAGATGTAATGCTTGTAATGGAGGCTGGAGGGTATTTTAAATACTAATTGCATAAAATAAATTAAACACAATTCAAAAACATGATTTTTTCATTCTAATCTATCTTTATAGAAATTAAGTAGCATTCAACAAAGCTAAAAACTGATGCCTACCCAGATAGCGAGCTAACGTAATTAATCATCTTGACGTCAAAATGATGATTGATGTCGTCATTTAATGTCAAAATGACGACAGCTTGTTACTTGGTTAGCTCCCTAAGGAGACAACGCCGGGCACGAATTACTTAATAAAAGTTGTTCAATTTTACCAAATTGAACCCTTTTAAATTTGTCCCCATTTTCCAGAGAAACACTCTGTATATTATTTAATTATGTGTGTAATATAATAAAATAATGTACTATAATAATACACGGAAAGAATGGTTTTGCTGAAATATTAAAAAATTTGGCCAGATACAGATCTGAAAAATAATTTTGTTGGATCATCAAAATAATTATGTAGGACGCCTAAAATAGTTGCTAGAATATCAAAACTTTTTGCAGCATTATCATTATGTTGAAGTGTCCTACATAATTATTTTGATGATCCAACAAAATTATTTTTCAGATCTGTATCTGGCCAAATTTTTTAATATTTCAGCAAAAAACCGTTCTTTCCGTGTAATAATATAATATTTGATAACTCTAAAAGAATTTCAGAATCTTTTTGAAAGAGAAAAGATGTTTTTCATACTATATTCGCGGTTTCTGCGTAGAGTCCCAAAATTCAAGCCGCGTCAAGGGAGAAAACGATTTCTTATGCGAACGGCGACGACGACGGCAACGAGGAAGATTCGCTCAAAATTCGAAGCGGAAGACGGCGGCACGACGAAGTTACCTGCGGAAAATTCGGGCGCGTTTATTCACACGGTGAATTCGTTCCTCCGTGTATCCTATGCATCAGCAGTGGCGGCAGCTTCCGCAGCAGCGGCAGCGAGAACCAGGAAATTACCGAAAAGGTCGAGAGAGGAAACATGTGCAAGGAAGACAGAAGACGAGAGAGAGAAAGAGAGGGGGAATGAGAGAGAAATGAGAACGTGCAACCAAATATTATCATTTAGCAGAGAAGAAGGTTCCCGGGTCGAAATTTCGCGGGGAACTAAGTCGAAATTGGTTTTTGTTCGTTACGCGCTCGCTCGCTCGCCTGCGTCGTCATCATCGTCGTCGTCGTCGTCGTCGTCGTCGACGTCGAGCTCGACCTAATTAACGGTACCGCCGAGTCGGAAGCGCGCACCGATTCTCTCTCTTTGGGGGCCAAAGCGCATCCCCGCTGATAAAAGGGATGCTCCCCCAAGCTCGCGCTCTTATTCATCGAGGGATGCGAGTAGTCAGCGTCACCCTGCGCTGCAGCAACCACCGTCAACCGTCTCTAACCGCCGTATCACCGTTACGCTATCGCCGTTGTTCTCCCGTTGGTTGCCAACGGCAGTAGTCGTCATCGTCGTCGTCGCCGTCGCCGTCGCCGTCGTCGTCTCGACGCGTGTACCGCCGTCGACTGAATCATGGAACACAATCCGACCTCCCGCCGTTCAATATGCATGAGTTATCATTCGTAACGCGCTACCGAATGAATCATATATCCATGGTACGGTTGGCGCTGTGGCACTCGTTATTTCCCCTTTTTCCCCTTCTCGCCCCTTCGCTCCACCTTCCACCCCCAATCCCTCGTGCCTTTTCGAAGCCCTACATCGTCACCTCCTGACACCCTCGTCACCACCGCAAACTGACTTTCCTCTTTTCGGTGTTCCACGTGTGTCACCCTGTGCCCTCCCCTACTCCTCGCTTCCCTCGCCACCCGAGGTCTACATATATTGTCTCTATTCGTATTCTGGTTACGAAGTTACGATCGATTCACGAATATCATGTTCCACATCCTTCATACGGTTCGGTCTAATTTCAGGCGAATCAAAAATAATAATGTTCGACGTCTCATATATAACGGTTTTCGCGCGTAATTATTTCGAGACGACAGAAAGTTTCGGGGGTAGACTTGAAATAATTACGCGCAGTGAGATAATTATTAATACGGATTTTACGGATTTACCACATTTATTTACGGATTTACATTTATTTTTCATTAAGTTCTTTTCTCGTGTTTTTACAAAATTGCGGAAAATGAGAGACAAATTGGAAAATGACGCGGAAAAATGACCGAGCTTCCCTTAAAATAACATTTATTCGAAATGAATCATAATCGATGAAAAAAATCCCGCATATATCTCTAATAATATATAATTTATCGAAATCCTTTTTCTCCTCGTTTGCTGGCGAGTCAAGAGAATCAAGAATTATTGACGCCTCGAGAATTCTTGTCGAGGAGAAAGATCTCTCTCTCTCTCTCCTATTTTAAGTTAATCGAGGAAAATAAATCGTAAATAAGGCAAACCACGCGACCTCCCGAGCCAGTCTTCGTACGCGCTTTTGTTATCCTCGTTAGTTTTATATGTGTCCCGTTTGGCCGTAGCTCGGTTCTGACGAGGCTCGCGCCGCTGCTGCGGAGAATAATAAATAGATTTCTCTCTCCTCCACCCTCTCGCGCTCTCGCTCTTCACACCGGGGCGTTCTGCCCGCTCGTTTACCACGCGCTTATTTCGCGCTGTCCCTCGGAGAGCGCGCTGCTCCTCTCTCTTTCCTCGCTCGTCTCTTTTTCTCGTCCTCAATTATTTTCTCGCTCCTCTTCTCCCGGCCATTCTCTTCCCCGTCCTCTCGACGCTTTCCGACGCACGGTTTCCTGGCTTTGAGCTCGGACTCTCCTTCCTCATTGTTCCCCGATCGCTTCCGACGTTGCCCCCCCCCCCCCGCTAACTCGTTCCTTTTCCCCGGGCTTTTCCAATTTGTCTCTCTTTTCCGCTCGTTTCGCCCTTTTCCCTTTTGCCCTACCCTTTCTCCTCCGTCGATTTGTCTTCCGCGCGCGATTTTACGAGCCACGGTTGAGCCCGGGCTATACGCGCAAGCGGTATCGCTTGCGACATGATTCATTTTGTTTGCTACATTTTTTAATACGCCCCCGTATTCGCGTCGTTTAATCTGCTGCCGACGTTTGATCGACTGTTCGACTAACGGAGAATTTTCCTTTTACATGGGGACTGGGTCAACGAGCTTTGTAGTGTTCAACAGCAAGAAAATGTCAAAGTAGACCCCACCCTACTTAATTGATGCTTATTAAAGATCCATTAGTACTTATTATAGTCATTACAGGATCGTTAATATATATAATGTAGGGACGAGTGAATAATGATGAAGGAGGTTCGGGGTTTGTCCATTAAAAAAGAGATTATCCTTTGATAGCCCGTAATGTCTGACAAAATAAAGTCCGAGCATTAAAATTACGCAGTAGATATCCTGCTATAAACCCCCCCTTGAACTTATTAGTAGACTCACTTATTCCAAATAGCCCTATTTGTTAAGAATCAAGATAAGATTTTATTCCTTCTCCTCCCCTGCTTTCCCTCCCACCCCCGTACGCGTTTCGCTTTGTACCCGTCGAAATAATAAGCGTTTCAACAAGCAGACGGAGAATTATGGTTCTCCCTTCCGAGGGAAGCAGCGCGAGATCTGGCGCTGTCAATCCGCATATTTCGCCGTTGTTTACGCCGTCAGCGTTAACAATACCGAGATAGTCTACGATTTATCAAAGCTAATTCGCTGATGAAGAGAGAAGAGGAGGGAGAGGAAAGGAGAGAGACGTACCGTTCGCGTTTAACGGCTGCAAATGCGGGTTTTATTGCGGCGCGCGGAAATTATATACGCGCACGCCTCATTTAATCATCGTTATTGACGACTTTTGTTATCATGATTACCTGTTGACGGTATCGCTAGCCTTCCCCCCCCCTCCCCCTGGTTGGCTTATCGTCGGGATTGCACGCATATTATCGGCATATCGGAGGCCATTGTTCGACGTGACGTTTCGCGTTTTGTATCCACCACACCCCTGTGGATCCTTCCGCAACGCAACGCAACGCAACGCAACGCAGCACAACGCACCGAGATCTCACCGCCGCGGGTTATAATTAATTCGTTTATACGTTTGGCCGCGTGTCCTTTTGTTATACTCATCGTCCTCCGTCGCCGACCGCTTTCCCGTTGTCCGCCCTTCGCCTCTCGGCTTTTCCTCTCCGCGTTTTTCCAGCAGCTCCACCACTTCTTCAGAGCACGCGCGCGCGCGCGCGGGCGCGCGTGCTCTTTTTTCTCGCTTTTCCGCCCTCCTCTCTCGCCCCGACCCAACCCGCTCCCTTTTCCTCCCTCCGCCCTGCTTGCCAGCCTGGCTGCCGCGCTCTCCGATGTCGCCCTTTTGTTACTCTTTCTGTCCTGCTCGACTACGTGTTTTTCTCGCGCGCCTCCTTCCTCTTCCTGATCCTTTTATCCTTCTCCCCGGTCTTCCTCTTTCTCCCTCGGCGTTTCGCCATTTTTCTCTGTTTTTGTATCTTTTCCCGAGCGATCCTCCACCTCCGACACCCACTTCTCTCTCTCTCTGTCTCTCTTTCACTCTTGCTCTTTGTTTTTCGGCCGGATTGGCCTGTTCTTTCCCTTTCCTGTCGCCGCTCCTACCGAGTTTTCTAGCGCCTCTCTTCTCTATCCTCTCGACGTGGTTTTTCCGGTTCTCTTGTATTCATTCTTACGTTTAATGATAACGGGAATTACGTTGCTCACTGCGTTTCCCTTCAGGAGGGATCGCGCCTCAGCGATTGAGGTTTAATTAATCCTTTAACACTTAAAGAACGCGAGATGGAATTGGCATTGCTCTCTTCATTTTTACGCTGCCTTTGCGACTGTACAGCGATTACGATAAGTAACACTCGGTATCCTACTTCATTCGTTTAATATCTCATAGATATTTCTTGCCTTCGCGACATTTATGTACATTAACTTTTCGTCATAAAATATTTATCTTTTAAGTACGCCGGGTACACAAAATAATTGATAAACTTGTACGTTTATTTCGATCGATAGTACTTCCGTAGCTGACGTAAACTTCCGTTCGTAGAGAGAAATTGTTCTTAATTAGGCAAAATCCCCCGCGGCGCAAAGTAAGAGGTAAAAGGGACGTTATTATGGAAAGCAGGTTCTTCATGTCGGACTTTGACACTCCTAAACTACCGTTATATCGCAGCGACGTCAATGGGAATCATGGGCGGTGGTTATAGCCCGTCGCGTTCGCGGACGCTTTCGCGTCACGAGATTACTTTCACGCTCGGTGCGCTTTTATTTCGTCCTTTCTCACATCAGCCTCCTCCTGCGCACCGGCACATCCCTCCGTCTTACTCTCTCTTATTCCCTCTTGATCCATCCTTCCTGCCGGCTTTCCCGACGAAGTCGTCGCGCGTACTCTGGTCCCTCGATGCTCTCATCCCTTCCCATCAGCCTTCTTTCCCTCTCTGTCCTATCCGTTCTGCTTTCATTCCCTCTTGTCCGTTTCTCGCGTTACTGTTCTTCGACCTTACTTTCCACCCTCACGCCCTTCCTTTTCGTCTCTTTCTGTCACTCGCCCCGACGCTCTCGCACCCCCGGCCTATCCGTCTTATTCTCCTTTACCCTCTCTCTCACGCGCCATCGCCCTCCCCGACCATCCCTGGCTCGCCTTTCTCGCTCGCTCGTCCCCCTCTCCTCTCTCGCTCTCACAGTTCCGTTCTTTTTCGATCGTTCTCTCGATCGGTCGTTTTCTCTCCTCGGAGTTGGACTGTTCTCACTTTTGCTGCTCCCCTTCTCGCGTGTTATCGGCGATAAAGCCGGCGGAAGCTGCCCCTCGTCGATTTAACCGTAGGGAGAAGAGGGAGGAACGCAGCGAACGCGCGGCTCGTAAACAGCGATCCGGTTCGCCGAACTCGAACCCGCGATTTGCCACGAGTTCTGGGATAAACTGTTCGACAAATCACGTCCCCGCGCGCGGTATGGAAAAGGCCGTGCGAGCAAACGTACGGTACACGGTATTTCCACCGTCATCGCCGACCACTGTCGACCGGCGGATAGGGTCGATGCGGTGTCGCGGGGCCGCAGATTTGAGGCGATAAAAGCGGTCGCTCGCTCACGCGGCAGCCCGCGATCCGGGGCGTAACGGATAATTGGATCGGTTTCTGCAGGAGTGAATCGGCACGGCCCGCCGATCGAAACAACCCGTCGTCGTAGGAGAATCCCCGCGGCTGTTTCCCATTTCGAAGCTCTGCCACCGCACCCGAGGAATTGCCCCCGGCTTTCTACGGCAATTCCGGCCAATTCGCTATTCTCGTGCGGGGGAAATTAACATAACGTAACACTACCGCGTGTTGCTGAACTGCAGCAGACTGCTGAACGAAGATAGAGAGGAGTCAGGAAACAACGAGTCGACAAAGAATTTTGTAATAACTCTCGAATTAGAATGAATTAGATCGAAAAAGATGTTCGTAAACCGAGTATAAGTTATAGAAAATTAAAGGGTGTCCGGATAAACAGGGAAAACTCCATGATTATATTTGTAAGTGGATGTTAAGATTTAATAAAACTGTAAGCCGGTTTTATGAATGTAAACGATAAAACATATATTCTTAAACAAAGTTCAAACAAATTGTCCACACATTTATTTCAATTTAACCGATCTATTTATTAACTTTGCACTTCTGTTAACCGATCGCAAAACTCTAACAGTCATTCGCACACTTGTTAATATCTCTTAACCGAGTCTGCTTCAATTGGTTACAGATGCCTTTGTCTTATCTGTCTCGTTCCTTCATATCTATATATATAAAAACAAATACCCTGACTGACTGACACATCAACGCCCAGCCCAAACCCCTAAACCTAGAAACATTAAATTCAGGGAGTATATTCCTTCCATGACGTAAGCACCCACTAAGAAGGAATTTTTAGAAATTTAATGCCTAAGGGGTGAAAAGGGGTGAAAATGTGTTTTCACGGATTCCTCAACATCTCTTCGGCCCGATGAGATGTCGATTTGGTTTTTACTTACAAAGGTTACCCATAGAAATGCTTAAAAACATAATTCAGGATTCTATCCTAATCAACCCTTAAAGGGGCAAATCTAGATTCGGGGATGAATTATAAATAATTGCAGGGTGTTGCCTGACATGGGGTAGTTGTGCTAAATTTAAATTGTTCATTGCAATCAAAAGAAAATTTATTGGAGTCAAAATGGATTTAAGGTAGTTAAATACCGTAGCACGGGTATCAAGTACAAGCCACCTATTATAAATATATCTTTAATACGTAAATAGTTTATTTCTATTTTCTTCCTTATCAGCTCTATTTATGCTAAAAGCATAGATATTTAAAATAAGATAATCCGAATCGAAATTTTAATTTTATATTAGACGTATAGATTATATCCGTGGAGGATCAATGTAGGTTCTCGAGATATGATATTATATATAGGCTGTCGTCCTCCTTTTATACTACGAATGGGTACTTATTTCCGTTTTCTCCATGTTAAGAGTCAAAAGAGGATCTTTTTAGAACCTCCAAAAGGTGTTATATATTTTTAGGAATTGGATATTCAAAAAATATCAGAGAAAGATATTACGCAATTGTACACAAAATTATGATCGATGATGTTTTTGTTGCTCGAGATGATACTATACCTGATACTAATTTTTTTTACAAAAATGTCACAAAACAGAAAATTTTATAGCTATTCCCACTGTAGCATTGAAATGTATATGCGTATTTAAAATTGATAAACAAATATATGTTCGAACATGTGTTAATCAAAAAGAACTGGAATAAAATATCATTTAGCGCATTTTATATGTTAGTTAATATTTTATATATATTAACTGATTCTATTACTCCAAAATAATAGAAGTTATGTTCTATTCTACGTAAAAGAAACCAGTATTAATATCTTTAGTTGAATATCTTGATAAGGATTTGGAGGCTTAAAACAGGTGAGACAAGAATTGTAAGACCAAAGATAGGAGATGTAGGTCTAACGGCATTAATAGAGATTTAAATTTAAATCCAGTAGAACAAGAAGACTAAACGGAGATAATAAGAAAGAATTAGCAGATTTAAGAAAAGACATGCAAGGAGCATTACTGAAGTATAAACAAGCATTTGTGAGATTTATAGTAGGTTTTAAATTTCAACTCAATACTTAAGTACCCGATAAATTCTTTCAAAGTTACCTGTGTGATAAATTCTTAAAATAAAATAAATATAGCTCTCTTATCGTTAGCGCATCGAACGCGGTTCGAAGTCAATCGTGACGGTTGGAGTAAATCACGTATCGCATGGCGGCGGTACCGATCTCGAGTACCTCTGGCGAGTCGCCGAATGCTGGACGAAGGCAGCAGGGGAGGAAAGGGGCGAGCTTTCCCGGAGAGATACTCTCTTCGGGCTGCTGCACCCGAGAGCCCGGGAGCGCCCGGGATTAGATGCGACCCGCTTATCCCATGCGGTCGCGAATAAATAAAGTCACGGGCTGTTCCCAATCTGAGGGTTGATATCCTGAGATATAGGGTGGAAGCTGCCGCATCCCGACCAGAGCTAACTGCACTAGGCGTGCAGTGCGCAACCGTGTCATATTGTATTCCACTGTCGACGTTCGCTAAACGAGGCTAAGGCCGCGATAATGAGCGCAAATATTTCCTTCGATAACGGGGCGTAATTAGTTCTAATGGCGCGATTGTCGGTTCCGCGCGGCACCGACTTGCTCGAATAACCCTTTGCCATTGTTACGCTAAAATAGCTCGGATTACGCCGTGACTTTTCTTACGCGCCTCACGTTTCCTGGATTTTGATACTTTCGACAAGGTTCTCACGATGATTCGATCTCCATTCATTAATTAATCTTCAAACTGGATATCAGGATCTTTTGTGTCCGGACCATTTTTTATCTTTAGATTACCAGCAAATCTGTTACTCGTATAATGGACTGCTCCTCTTCCTAAAAAATGTTAATGGAGCTTATATCCTTAAGACCAGCTGTGAAATTTCAATCTACTGCAATTTGCGAAATTATTAAAATTGAGAGAGAACACAAAAGACCTTGGTGTCCAGTTTAAAGTTGCTAAATCTATAAATAAGTAATTCAAGTTTCATTAAATTTTTAAATCGTCTTTAATGTTATTTTGACATATATAATAATTATTTTAAATAATTTTTTGCTGGAAATAATAAAAGATCTATGTATCGTCTCATTGTATCACATTTTCAATATTTGCAATGTTAAGTTTGCGAAAAATCGTAAAAATAAGCACTAAAAAATTTTAGGGCGAGAAATAAAAATCATAAAACAAACTAAAAAAAAGAAAAATGTTTTTTTATAATGCCAGAAAAAACTATATTCTCCCGCATTCAATGCGGGAAACTGATATGCGACATATGATGATTGTACCGATTGTAGTGTATAATAATTTTTTTCTAAATTACTTCTTTTACTAATTATTTTTTATTTATTAAAGACATAAATAATAATTTTTAAAATTAAATAAAGATAATGTATAAGGCTCAAAAGATTTAAAATCAACGAAAATTAATAGGGCATACAGAGCCAGGCTCTGTATGCCCTATTAATTTTCGTTAATACTTTTTAAACTAAGAAATATTTCTTTTTTATAAAAACAAGCAGCATCCTTGTAATATTTTTTTCCATCAAGTTTGAAGTAAAAGATTCTAAAAGGCTTTTTTATATATATTTACAAAACAAGTTATATATAAAGATTATAAAACTTTAGATTTACCTAATTTGTTCGCAAAAATAACGTAATTAACATGTTTGAAAAAATTTTTTTAATATCTCAATTATATAGTAACTTAGTTAACACTGCAAAGGAAATGTGTGAATTTTTTCACAATTTTTGAACCATCCTAACACTGTAAAATTATCCTCGGACATAAAAGACCTTGGTGTCTAGAATGAAGGTGCCATGAAAACGTGTTCAGTTTGAGGGTTAATAATGTATACGTTAAAATCGTTAATATCTAGAAAAATCGTTCTAGATGCGCAAGATTAAATTATGAATTCCATGTGATGCTTTATTAAGGCAAAACCGCGGTAGAAGCTTCCGACATACTTTGGACACTCATTATCGCGTTACCCGATAACTGCGGCCCGCAAACTCGGCCACGCGAATTCAGCGAGACAGCCCGGAAAATCGGCAAATCCACCACCTCGAGAGGCTGTTCATTTTTCCAGCTATTCATCGTCGAAAAAACGTCGTTGGCGCTCAATGTCGCATTAACCGGACGAGGGTACTTACTCCCCACATCATCTCCAGGCGGAGAATCTTTATCGCGGAGAACGTTAGGAGGAAAAGTTTCTTCTTTTTTTCTTTTTTACGAGCGTATCGCGAGCGGCGAGGAGAAGTCGCGTTATATAATTTTATGCGGGCGTTTCACGTTAGAAACTCACTTTCCCTCTACCCTTTATCATCGTGCGCTACTCCACCATAATCTTCCCTTATTAATTTCTCTTCTTTAATCCGCTACCCCACGGGAGTGTAGAACCCTTGTCTACGCATAAAGCCACCCCCACGACGGAACGGAAGGTCAGTTTATGGCAATAATCACGGTTGTGCTACATAGATAAATTCCGAAGAGTGCCTTAACTTTCTTCCCGATCTTTCCGGCTAATAAATTCCTTTTTCTGCCCGTTAAACGAGATAAAGCTCTAATTATCGACTGTGCTCTCCAAAGAAGAGCGGTTATTGAATTTAATCCCCGTATATATTTTTTATGGACGATCTTTAAGAACCGATAATAACTTACGTAATAGTATAATATGATAAATAAACTTGATAAGTGGATAAATAAACTTAGTACGATGTCGGTCTTGCCTCGTTCATCTGCAAACGAGAATTACAGCGACTTCCGTATTTCTGGTATCTCGCAAGCTCGCTTGAAGCTTTACATCGCCGGCATTTAAATAATAAATAAATACGGAGCAAATTAATCGAAATGCCTCGGTCGTAGGGATCTCGTTTATTCGGGACGTGCTCCGTGACGTCCGTCATCGAAAACCGTTCGTCGATATCATTAATTCAGCCCGACGTCGAGCACTTAGTCGGGCCTTCTCATCGGGCATCTTCAGCGGAGGGTCGTCAATTCGCCCGGTGCTCGTACGAGAGAAATCGCGAGCGAAATTGTGGGGTCGCCATGGTGACCCCCTGTTCTCTCTCTTTTCGCAAGTCTCATCGCGCGCCCTTTAAATCCGTCTCGTTCGACCGCGTTATTCCGGGTTTCTCGCCTCGTCGCCGAGAAGCCGTTCGTAAATTATCTATCCTCGGCGTGGCACGACGCCTCGGCGTGGCACGTGGTTTATTCAAGCGGGGAGACCGGAAAGTGTTAATTATTGCCGCCGCCATTGTCCTTTGTCACTCGAGAAAACCGAACGACAATCTCGCGATCCTAACTAGCTAACTAAGTAAGATACGCTATTTTATGTACTCTGTATGCACGGACAGTGCGCCTGCGAGAGACGAAAGGAGAGAGAGAGAGGGGGGGGAGGGAGAAAAGGTGGGAATTAGCAGCCGGGTTGTGTTGTTGCTTAACGAGATTGTTGAATCGATTTTTCTTACGGCGAGAATCTCCTATCGGTTACAACTTTCGGAGAGTTCGTTATTGAATATCTTGTTAATTAAGTTTCGCGTATTAAGCTTCTCTTAAATAAAGCTCCGCCAAATTGCCGAAAAATGCTATCTCGGTGCTCGTTTAATCACGAGCTTTGAATCGGATACAGATCTTTTTTTCCGATGTTGAATCGACATTTTTTAACGAAAGCAACTGATTACGGTATAAAGATAAAATCTTCTCAATTAAAATGTCAATTATCTCTAGGGTAAAGAATGACAATTAAAGGTTTCCGTGCACTAAAAAAATTTTCCAGAGGAAGCAAATAACACAATTTCCTTGTTCACTCAAAGCAAATTTTACTTTTTTTTAAATCTCTGTTCTCTAAATTTAATTATCAATGCATTTAATATGCACATAAATTCTTTTAGGTCCCACGTTTTTTTAAGAATTGGGACATACATATCTTGTCTAGTTATTTTTAAAGGTTTGTGGAGTCGCTGAATAACAAAAATGGGGTCAAAATGTAAAAATTTTAAATGTCGGATCGAATATGACAAATGCAAGAAGTAAAATGTTATAAAATTCTAATAAAATTGCTTATTACGAAGGAATGCATATAATATTAAACTAACTTGAAAACTTTAGTAAAGAAGCGAAAACTTGAAAAAAACTATTTAAAAAGCAAATACGATCAGACATGAAATGCTATATGAAAATCAAAAAAATTGTGACAATTGGTTCTACACAATATATTACTAAATAATATTATAATAAAAATGCTTCATCAATAAAATTGAGCATTGATTGATAATAAAATATATAAAACTATGTAAAGTTTCAAAAGTTCTCGGTCTAATCTAACGCATCTGTAAATATCAATCCATAGCATTTCTCCATTAATAGTTATTTTTTCTATCATTGAAATACGAAAGGCTTAAAAATTACGCGTGTTTATACATTATGTATAAATATCATCAGAAATTTATACTATCAGTTATATTTGAATAATCGCCGTGCGAAAATACTGTGCATCACGTTGAACCTTTGATGGTATAGTTCGATAACTTTCCGATCTTACTACGTAAATAATTTTATGTTTTATGACTGTATTTATTACAATATTTTTTAGTTAAGGTTTAAACAATTCCCTTTAAAATGAATCATAATTGACCTTAATAGCTTAATATTTACCAAAATATATGTGTTCTACTGGATCTGAAAGAGTTAATATTATTAAATATTATTTTAAAAAAAAGTGAATTTATCGAACAATCACAAGATCCGAGGACTTCGGAACAGCTTGAATAAAAATCGTTGCGCTCATTTTCGCGTAACGTTGTCCGCATAAAAGTGAAAACGGACCAACACACTACGGTCAGACCGAGGAACAGGGAGTCCGCAATCGCCGTCGCAGAAGTGGCTGCAGTATTTTCTGAAAAAAGATCCGAATGTCTCTCGTATAAGTTATCCCGGGAAGGGCCCAGCTTTCCGCGCCATCGGTTCGCCGACACTGATTGCCCGCGATCCTTTCACCGGGGATTTTTCAGGCGAGGGGATCCTCGTGACTTAAATCAGAAGATAAAAAGGAGGTGGAGGAGGAGGAGGAGGAGGAGAAGGAGGTGGAGCGGAGGAAAAGGTGGAGGAGAGACCGGTCAATCCCACCCTGGCTACCTTACCCGGAATTCTCCCGTGCCGTCCCGACAATATTTGGACAGTCCCTCGATTTCGCTGCGTTATTGGCGAACGGTCCCATACGTCTTCGCCGTTGCGACGTGCATTACTATATCGGCGGCGAAGTCGCGATCGCAGCTGTCTGCCGGCGGAGTTTTATAGCCGGGCGTTTTACATTTGCGGCGCCGCGCCGCGTCGCACGGAAAACCACGTACACATCCCGCGCGGCATAAACAACTCGAGTGTATCGATCAGGGTCGGATTCACCGTCCTGGCGGCGGTCGCGTGGTTATCGCGCGGGAGAGAACCACGAGAAAGAAAATCCTCCACAATGTGCCTTTGTGCCTTTGGGAGGAGTGCACATCCCCCGTACAAAATAAAATTAAGTTCCCGTCTTCCTGATTGTTTTGCAACCCTATTCTATCTATTGTCGAGGAGCGAACCGGGAAAATGCTCCCTCTCGTCGGATATCTCTTTACACGTTAACAACAAATAATGTATCATAAATTACAAGCTCTAGGTAATGCCACGCTTATTTCCGAAGAAAAAAAGAGTAAAAATAAAAATTATGTAATCGATCAGATGGCTACTGGATTCAATTTCTAATCAATACTGACGGCAAATTTGCCGGTGCGAGACAAAACACCTTAGCCTCGTCGTAGATAAATCTTCGTTACCGATAAGGGGTTTCTCGGAAACATCGCGATCGCCCCAGGATTCTGAACAACGATAAATCCGACCCTGGCCGTGCTACGCCAATTTCGCGGCCGATCGAGAGGTCCGATTACCCTACAGCCGGGTATTTTTCGTTAGGCAAATAAGAGCGTGGAAACTCGACAAAAAATGGCGCTAATAAACGCGCGCGCGCGGGCGCGCGCATGGGGCTGATGGGGCATTACTTTTCCGCCCGCAATCCGGTCGGACATTCGGCGAAAGAGGCGGAAAGGGGGGAAAAAAAGGAAGGACAGAGAGCGAGAGAGATAGGGGAGCGTGTCGAAGGGCAGTCGATGTAGTTAACTCGACGATTTACTGTCCCCCGACACGGAATTTTCAATCGCGGCTTCCGAAGTGAACGCGCGCCCCATGCCGTGGAAATAACCGTTCGTTCCACGGATAACCTTTTAATTTCCTAGCCCGCGATGATGGAGATCGTACTCGCGCACGAATTCCTTTCGACGGGTGCAGTCAGCCAGGCAGCCAGGCAGCCAGCCAGCCAGCCAGTCTGGCAGCCTTGCTCTACGCTGCCGTTATTCCATTATTGCCGAGACACCGCTCGGCGACGTTTGTTTTGCTTATCGGCCGTCGTGCGATACAAGCGGGAATTTTCGAAGCGGGGTATCGCGCCATTTTTCTCGCGATAGTGATAGATAGCGCGGAGATCCCGCGATTCGATAATCCGACTTGCGAGAGCCCTGCCCTCCTCCTCCTCCTCCTCCTCCCCCGTCGGATATTCCGGCCCTACAGGGATACATTGTTCTCGGAATTATCGCGACGTCCGTCATCCATGGATTGTTCGAATAATTCGGGATCTCGAGTAATTCACGAAGAATGTTTCATTCTATTTCACGCGGATTCTCGCCTCGATCAAACTGACGACGATAATTTCACGATGCTTGAGTTTTAATCGCGTGCTCATCAAGCTACTTAACGGATAGAATTAAGGATACCCCAGACAGCACAGAATATCCTACGAACATCCGTTTTGTGTCCATTTCTTGTCTTCTCTGTTTATGGCACCCAAACCCAAGGGGGGTTGATACGGCCACGGTGTCAAAGTATAAAAATGATGAAGTCGAATAAAATATGTGTAAATGACGAATGATCACAATCAAAAAACTATTGCGTCAGATTCCAAAAATACAAGTGGAAGGAACGTCCTTCCCGTACGAAGCGCCGAATGCGACTTTTTGTCCATTTCTTGTCGGGATGTCTGGACCTTATAAAGATATCCATACACCGAAAGAACGATAAGGTTGCCACAACCACA
This sequence comes from Aphaenogaster ashmeadi, assembly GCA_003063805.1. Taxonomy (NCBI): domain Eukaryota; kingdom Metazoa; phylum Arthropoda; class Insecta; order Hymenoptera; family Formicidae; genus Aphaenogaster; species Aphaenogaster ashmeadi. The sequence continues at coordinate 292,039 of NJRQ01000206.1, read as the reverse complement.
ATAATAGTAATATTTGGTACAGCCACGTCCTGTGGTTGTCACATTCACATTGATGTGAAGGCAACTATATGCATTTGGTACAGCAAACATAGTGAATGTTGAGACAAACGTATATAGATGCACTACACAAAACAATATAAATGTGACAACCACAGGACGTGGCTGTACCAAATATTACTATTATTGTGGTTGTGGCAACCTTATCGTTTTTTCCGTGTAGGATATACATTTGTGGACATATAGGAATATCCCAAAATGGACAAGTTTGTATGTCCATATAACCCACACGGAACACAGCGTCCATTAGACGTCCATACAACCTCTAATAGAGGTATAACCTCTAATAGAGGTTGTATGGACGTCTAATGGACCTATGTTCTGTGTGGGAACATTCGCAAGCAGTACGCGGCACCATCACCAGATGGATGCGTAGTTCTCGTATTTCTGGTAAGTAAAAAACCATACAAGATGGAATAAAAGACGCAGCATTACAAAAGTCTTCACACATGTTTTAATGAAATGGTTTTTTTAAGACAAGTCCCTAAAATTGAGCTCCAAGGTGTGAAAGTAAATGAGATGTATTTTGACAATACAATTTCGTTCAGTTCTAAAGTTAATTAATGCAGATACTTGATATTCTTGGTGGTTATATGTAACAAAATGTATTGATATAGCTTTTATCACGTCCATCAATTTCATTAACGGATATACCATGGATGTCCATAGAATGTCCGAAGGACGTAAAACGGATGGCCTACGGATATCCTCAATATTCTTAAAGGACGTCTTATGAATATCCTTCGGATATCCGTGTGCTGTCTGGGACGTTAGGGAAGATAATATTCGTCAAGTTCGGAGACCGATTGCAAGTTGCAATAATTAAACAATCCACAATTAGAAAAAACGATAGCCCGAAACGTTTCATGTTCTAGTCGATTCATCACGAATGTAAGAAATCGCAAGAAGAGCATGGAAAGTTCAGTGTATCTCATCCCAGATACGCGTTTCAAACGCGATTTACCCGTACTACAATCAGCCTTTTCCTCGACTAAGAATCCACATCCACTTGAAATTCCCTTTAAGCTTCGCTGCGCCTGTATTTATCAGGGGGAAACGATGAAACTACGTCAAGATGCACAAATGTAATGAAAAATAAATGTAAATGCGAAAAGTTTGCCGACTGCTCCGCTTGCGATTGATTAAAAGTTCATCATTCTTTTGCAATAAGTTTCCAATATCCATATCTGCAGCGCTCAAGAACAATGCAAAAAGGAACGTGGGGATGAGTTGGGGCAGGAGGGGCGAGGAGATAGCAGGGAAGAGTATTGAAGATTTATTCGATAATATGAATGGTCGATAATATGAATGAAAGAGTGAGAGGGAGAATCTCCGCTTGTTGCTCTGTCGTCTCGTTCCCTCTATTTTATTCCGAATCGCTGAAAGTCAATTCCGAGTCTTTACAATGGCGAGTTTAAAGTAACACAGCTTTTTCAACGGCGTTGCCTTTGTTGCGCATGATAACGTGAAAACGGCACGAAAACGGAAGAATTAAAAGCGGTAGATTGTGCAGAAATTATCTCTTTACACTGAACGAGAGTCAGATCATTCAGAAATATTTTTTTACTCGAAATCCGCTGTTACTAAAGCTTACTAAAGCTATTAAAAACGATACGACGTAACAAGCAGACTGATACCATTATAAAATAGCTTATATATCATTTGTTTTCATTATAAATATTTTAATTATAATTGTAATTATGTTAATCATTTTTTATTAATCACAAACCATAGTTAAAGTCACATTATCGCTAAAATCATATCAATATGAATTTGTTTAAATATCTTACGTACTCCCGTTTTACATTAGTAACTGTCCATTTGACATTTTTACATACTGACTGCATTGAGACAATATTTGCCACATGTGAAGGAAAGGAGTGAGATCAGTATAATGTGCACACGACATGAAGTAACAGCCTTTATCAACTTTTATACTACACAATTCTGTATTTTAAGTTATGATGACCATAATGATGTTGAATTTATATGTTTACTTCACGTAACACTGCATGATCTCATCCTTTGACTCTTCTATAGTTTGTGCATCATTTTTATTTATATTTATTTTATATGTATTTGTTCGCAATAACTCCGAATTTATAATTTCTTTAACGTAAGCGTTCAATTTGATTTATATTACTTATTTGATTCAATCGCAACTGACGAAGACTTAGTGAAGTTGAAACTTGTTTTGCTATATGTTATTAATTTGATATTGACAAATTATATTTATATGAATAATTGAACATCCTTTATTTCTTGTTCGTTCTTGGTCCTTTTCACATACCATTACTTACGCTCAGTTTCCACTGAGCGCGTCACGTAATAAAATGGGACGTTTTGATTGGTTAACTCCGTGACGCGACGGATGACGCGACGCGTGACGAGTTAACCAATCAAATCATCCCATTTTATTACATTATTTGTGACGCGTCTTCTTGGGTGATGCATCGGTTAGATTGTTCTATTTCCGATGAAAAATTCTTTTTAAATTTTCAAGATTGCGCACAAATAATGTAATAAAATAGGATGTTTTGATTGGTTAACTCGTGACGCAACGGATGACGCGACGCGTGACGCGCTCAGTGGAAACTCAGCCTAAGTTGCTAACTTTTATAAATATTTTAAATCTGATATTATATCTGTCTCGAGGGAGAAAAGGTCTCGTTCACGTCGCAGCCTACGACTCAAATCTCGATCGTCATCTTGTTCTCCGAGAGAGGGAAAGAGAGAGAGAGAGAGAGGGGGAGAGAGGG
>NJRQ01000206.1:270233-288588 GCA_003063805.1 Aphaenogaster ashmeadi | reverse complement strand
GCAAACGGTGTCGTGTGTCGGGTTAGAGGGTCGCAGCCCGATGGCAAAAGGGCATTGTTGTTAGCCGAAGCGCAGAGAGGGCACCCCGGGGACGATGCAGCGGGAAAGAGGAGAGTGGGGAAGGAGAAACGCGGACGTGTGCTCGGCGTAGCGTACGCGCACGGGAGAGATAGCGGAGGTGAGATAGTATACGGGGTGGCTTCGACCGAGCGCACTTCCTTCTGCCGCGACGAATACTTCTTCCCTCCTCGATGTGACTCCCCCTGTAACTCGTAGGGCGGAGTGCGCTCGCGAAGACATTGAGGGGATTCGATCGGAGTCATTCCAGACGAAAGGAGATTAAAGCTCGACGTATCCGATCGATGGAAAACCGTTCAACGCGCTGGTCTAATAAATATATGTACATATATATAGATATATATGTATATCGGACTTTGTGAAATTTGTATTTAATGTGGAAAACTCTTCGGAGTTTTCCAGGACGAGAGCTTTCCCTCCCGCTATCCGTCTACGCCTCGATATAGCGAGGGTGCCGGGATACCTTATCAGCGGTTAATCTCGCCCGCGCTCCTCCTCGGAGGAATTATTGGACCCTCGACATTTCCTCGAACGACGCCGCGCACACGCCTCATCCACTCGTTTACTATCTGTCGTTAACGGAAGTGCGGTCGGCTGGAGACACCCCGGTCGTGCACGGGGGCTCGACACGATGGTGGCGAATCGATGGCTGGCGCGAGGGGACGGGAAACCATCATAAGTCTCCCGACGAGAGCGAGAGAGGAGCTCCCCCTCTCTCTCTCTCACTCTCTCTCTCACTCTTTCCCTCTCTCGACCTGCTGCTATTCAACTCACGCACTCGTACGGTCACGCGGGACTGCGCCCGCCATAGGGACACGTGGAGAAGGGACACGTTTTAATATAATAATAATAAACGACGCGCTGTAGATCGCGCGTGTCTCCGCTCGCTAGCCGCTACCGGGATCGATATCATCGAGAGAGAGAGACATTAAGTCCGGGTCGCCCACGTGGATGGCGAGTCACGGGGTGGTGCCCTTGCGCCGGAGGGCACGGAGGGATGCGGGGGGTAGTGGAACGGTGGTTTCGGGTCTCGTCGGGTAACCGCGCGTGAGATAGCGGGCTTCGCCTACGACGATGTTTTATGGTACCGAGAGTTATTGTTGCAGTAATTTCCGTGTTACGACGCCGGGAGCTTCTTATCGAGGCGGCGGGGAGGGTGCGGGGGAGCGCGCCCTCGAAGACGCCCGGGCGATCCTCCCCGAGGAGGAATCGCGCGTGCAAGAAAAGCCGATCCTCTCCCGGCGTCGTACACGAGGGACGTGCCTCGTTGTTAGACTTCCTCTCCGCCGCGCGCGCACGTTGTTGCGGCGATTTTAATTTGTAATGCGCTTTTTGTTAATCGCGCCCGCGTACAGCCGAGGGTGCGCCGCGTGAATTTGTAATATCGATGGTGTTAGCGAACGTGCCGCTTATTAAACGCGCGAGCGATAAAAAGAAGCGACCAAGTCGAGAGATCTTACCTTTTGCTAAGGGAATAGGAAATTAAATGTAATTTCTCGTTTCATCGGGCGTAAAATAAGAACGGCGAAAGAAGTTAAATCGCCATTTGTATAATTTTTTGTACGATATACGCGAGGAGATATCTCACGTTGCTACACAGTAAAAAACATTTGGTACTTGTGTTAAAACTGGTCCTTGTTGAAATTTTTGTGTTGAATTTTTAACATACGCAAGTGTTAAGTTAGCACAATGATTATGTTATCTGAATATTTTGTGTTAAATTGATATTCAACATTTTTTGGTGCTAAAATAACACAATTTATGAATAAGTTAAAATTGGTCCTTGTTGAAATTTTTGTGTTGAATTTTTAACACACCCGAGTGTTAATTTAACACAATGTGATTATGTTATTTGAATATTTTGTGTTAAATTGATATTCAACCTTTTTTAGTGCTAAAATAACACAATTTATGAGTAAGTGAACAAATAACATAAAAATAATGTGGTTTTAATACGTTAATCTAAGATAAATGAATAAAGTATACGTGTTAATTCATATTATAAATGTTAATTTTATTGAAGAAATATGCTTCCACAATTTGTTTCCAAATTGTGTTAAAGTGTTACATTTTTTGTGTTAATATTTGTGTTACTTTCTAACATATTCATCTTGTGTTAAGTTAACACGAAAATTTTGGTGGACCGTTTGGGACACGTTAAATGTTAAATTTAACACAAACTTTTCAACTGTGTACTATAAAAGCTTCTGGATAGTGTATCAGAGACAACCGCTATAATTTATACATTTCGCCTTACATATGATCCGGACTTGCAGCCATATATTTTTACGTACCCTGTATCGTGTACAAGCGGAAATTGCGGTAAAAAGGCCGCTAAGTCACCGTCTCCGAAGTTGGTACGTGCGATAAAGAAAATTACACGCCCGCACCGCGATAATTTTGCGAAGGGGGGTCATTTTCGGGGGGTCGCGAAACGCGCACTGCCGCCTCCACCGTGACTGGCGGGAAGGAGAGGGCTCTAACAAAGCCAGCGAAAATAGATGATTCGAAATCAACAGGTCCGTATTAGCGTTTTACGCCACGCGCGGCCCTCGGTTTACAGGCAGCTACGACGGCAGCGGAATCGCTGTAATGACGGGGAATTTGCTTAATACACCGCACGGAATGTATCAGACGCCGAACTTCGTGAATCAGAACTCTCTCTCTCTCCCTCTCTCTCTCTTCCTCTGTCTGTCTGTCTCTCTCTCTTCTTCACCTTCTCCGGGCGTTCTCGCTCTCGACCCGTGGCGTCGGCGAGAGTTAGACAAATGAATCAAATTAAGATCTAATCACGACGATAATCTATCTCGGCCCGGCATCTCCCGGAGTCATGTAGCATCCGACGACTCGAGCGAGAGCGAGCTAGCGAGGCGAGCATCGCGAAACTTGGCGAACACACCGCGGTTCGCAAACCGCCGTCGTAAACACCGGTTAACCCTTTCGCGCGACGTTTCAATCATCGGCTCTTGGTCCGCTAAAGGGTGACGCGCGAGATAAAATTTTCGACGATTCGATCTGAGAGTCAAGCGCCTGAATTAAATACAGAGAGATTTAAGATGAAAAATAAAATAAAAATAAAATAAAAGGACGATTAAATTTGGAGAGCTACATATGAGATAAAATTTAGCGGATAACGTAATTTAATATTTAGAAAGACTTCACGGAAATCAAATAAATCTAAAGCAGGGACTGAATACCGAAATAATTTTGCTAGCAATTGTATACCGGTATTATATATACCTTTATTTTCATAATATCGATATTCTAAAAACCTTTAATGTATACCGGTATTGGATGTCAAATATCGGTATATAACCCAAATTTGTATAAATATAATTTTTCGGTAATATCGGTATTATTACTATTATATATAAGATACTATTTAATAACCTAAGAAGTTTCACATAAATTTGTTTATGATCACCTCGAGTGATGACTAATAGCGAATTCGATCACCCGCACTACACTGGATTAATGCATATTAAAAGCTGTTATACGTGAAGTTATTTAAATGTAGAAGCACATAAATATTTTATATGACTATACAAATAGTCAACAGTGATATTATCATATTATTTAGCAGAATATGCATTAATAATTTTATCGTTAAACTGATTATGTTATACTATTGCATTTGTTATAGATATGTTCATATGTAACAGCCTTTATTTTAATGTGCATTAATCCAGTGTAGTGCGAGTGATCGAATTTGCTATAACAAATGTTATTTGTAAATGTATATAGCATTGACTATGATGTAAGAGACAAGGTGTAACATTCCCGTGGATGCCCACTCGTCCAAAATAATTGCCGCTCTTTGACCAATCAGGAATTGGTCACAAATGCTAAAAATCAATATGGCTCCTTACAACTGTCACTAATCAGTTGCTATGTATTTTCGGATAACGGTATTCTCGGCTAACAAAACATGAGAAAAGTGACAAAAAGCGAAGTGAAATAAAATGAAGTATTGTGTAGTGGATAACAATTTTTTATTTATATTTATATATTTTCCTTAATTTCGCGGCTGCATTTGTGGCCAATTTTTGATTGGCTGCCCCCACTATTTTGTTGCCATTAAGCGCAATGTTACACCTTGTATTCTTACATCATGGCATTGACATATGAATATATAGAGCTCACTTCGCAATCAACAAAAGTCATAATCTCATATGTATATATTATTTCCTTTTTGTAATTTTTTAAAAATGTGTATTAAAATATATTACAAATCGAATTGATTTCTAACAATATTGATGTTTAATATAATAATTCTCCTCTAATATCGGTATAATATCGGTATTACCGAAAAAATTATGCATATACCAGTATTACGTCATACCGATATTTATATTAATCGGTTTTTATTTCGGTTATTATATAAAACCGAAAAATATCGGTATATTACCAGTATTTTTTATATCGCTTTTAATCCCTGCTAGAATTTAAACGTATAAGATGAAGGATATATTTCAATTTTTATATCGCTAGCGTACGATTTCCGACGAGTTTGAAATAAAATAAAAATATTCGCGAGTTGATAGGCGAAAAAAACGGATTATACGCAATGTGCACCATTTAAGGCATTCGACGTGCTTCATATTGCGCATCGGAACGACATAATACTCTTTGCGCGATCGCCGGAAATTCGTATAAATTTTCGTAAAAGATTTTGTGCGGCAAATCGATAACGGCTGCTCGGGAATCGATTGCGAGGTTGAATAATTCGCGCGTACTCGAAAATCCGATGGCATCAAAAATCACGCGCGTTTCCGTCGACATCGTGAGTAATAGAAATCGCTTCTCTTCGTCTCTCTCTCTCTCTCTCTCTCTCTCTCTCTCTCTCTCTCTCTCTCTCTCTCTCTCTCTCATCCTCCAGAAATATTAACCGCCCCGATTGCGCTGCAATTGCCACAGCTTCACGTGCGATTTGATATTTATTGATTTCACGGTAGGGACTGACGTCATCTCGTTTATTATCGACGCTCGGGGGGATGCAGCAGCTTTCCTAAGTCGCGAGATTGGTCCGGTCGAGTAAACGCCGCGCGCGCGATAGCGTTGTACTAGGATTTTGGCAGCGTGTATTCCCCGGGGAATTGATCAACGAGCGTGCGGGATTTCGCGGCCAGTGGCAGTGGAGACTTGTCGATCGTTGACCAGCGAACAAAGGTAAAAAAGATATCGAAAAGAAAAACACAGTCAATTGACTTTATAACCTCTTCCAATGCGCGATATTTTTGCTCTATCTAAACATCACGTGTAACAAAAGTTTCGTAGAAAGAAGAGGCAAGAACGACGATTGTAAATAAATCCGGATGATTTTAAACCACGATCATATAAACAAGTCTGGACACTCCTATGCCATAAGCATAAAAGAGAATAGGACCCAAGTGAAGCCAAAAAAACCAATATGGCGTCAGATGTAGTAAAACTCTACCGCGAATGTGCCGCGGGATTGCGGCATGCTTTGAATAATAAAAATAAATAATTTTTTATTTCTAGGTGTTTAACCGTTTAACCCTTTGAAGCACACATTTTTTCTTATTGTTAATTTATAGGCAACCTATGTACTTATATAGGTTTTTTGGGTTGCTGATTACGAATCTGAGGTCGAAATTCCAAAATTCAAAATGGCGGATCCAATTTCACGCAAATCGGTTAAATTTTCGCAATTCAGGCCCGTCATTTTGGATCGGCCATTTTGAATTTTTTAATTTCGACCTCAGATTCGTAATCAGCGACTCAAAAAACCTAAAGTATGCAACTTTTATGACGATATTATTTATAGATCACTGTAAAATACATTTTTTCTGAAAAATATGCAATTTTTCACAATTTGTTTATTTATAGCATTGTTACAACTAATAAAATTTGATTCTTCACATTTTTTATATGTTTGTTAACATCTTATGGATTTTAAAAATACAAAACATCCGGATGAAAAGATGAAAAACATAGTTTAAATAATTAAAAATGAAGAAAAAAAAAGGATTGTGGGATCCCACCATGCTTAACACCAATAACGGAAAAACACATTTTCAACAGAAAAAAGGCCTTCACTACATCTGACGCCATATTAGTTTTCTAGCTTCACTCAGGGGACACTTGCCGAGCCGAAGTGTCCAGACCTGTTTATACGATCGTGTTTTAAACGCAGGTCAAAAAACTCGCGAGGACACGTGAGAAGAGACGGGGCAAAGTCGCGAAATAAGGAGACGGCGCTAAAATAATTTCTCGCGCCACGTTTGACGTGGCGTTATCTTCAGCGTGGCGGATTCCATAATTTCGCCGCGACTTACGGTGACAGACGTTCTCCCCGGGTCCACAAAGAGTCGCGGAATGACGGCCGTCGCGCGCTATCGCACGTGTGCGGACACGCGCTGGGACAAAAGCTCCGGTTTCTGCGATAGTAATAAACGACGGGACGCGGAAAGAAGGAAGCCGGAGGGACGGGGAGAGAGAGAGAGAGAGCGAGGAAGCTTTCTTTTCCGCGGAGATCAATAACGCGGCGACATTACTTTTTACCGGGACGAAGATATAAATGGTGCTCCACCATTAGAGAGAGCGGACCGATCGATATTCTATCTACTGACTCACGAGCGCGTCACGCGAGAGAGCGCCAAAAAGTGCAGCTTCCGCGGCGACGAGGAAAGCGAGAGGAGAGGGGCTCTCTCCTCGAGTTTTCTCACGCCGCGCCGAGGAGAAATTTCCCAGGGCGCGCGAACGACCGGGCCGAACTTCTCTCTCGCGAAGAAGGCGCGTATACTCGTGCGAAAAGCGCGAGGAAGAGGAAAGCCTCCTCCACCCCTCCTGATCCTGCGAATGACGATGCGTCGCTTCGCGTCGTAAAATATTTCGCGAGACTGAAGGCGGCGTTGCGTTTGCGAGGACGGACGGAGTTTCGCCGTTTCGTATCTCGGGTATAAAAGCGGAACGGGGAGTCTTGGCAAAAATTAAAAAAGAAAAAGGGAAGAAGAGGAGACTCGAGAGAGGAGTGGACTGCGAGTCTACAATGGTGCGGGCTCCGTCTGAAATGTGAAGTCGTCGCGTACCACCAGGGCGGACCTAATAAATTCCGAACTTGCCCCGCGAATAATTTCCACCCAACGTTTATAACCGGAGAGCCGGGCTGAGAAATTAAAATTATGCCACGAGCTGTATAAGGAATGCTCTTACGCCGCTCGTCAGATATCGCTCCGTCTGAATGGACTTTCAGACCGAACGCAAAAACGGCGTTTATATGGTTCTCCGGCTTTTCGCGACCGCGCTAAATTCACCCTCCCGGTTATAATCGTCGAGGTGACTCTCCAGGAGGAGACTCTAAAGGCCTAATCACACTAGCGATTGCTGATTGGATTGCGATTGTGATTGGCGATTACTTTTCAACCAATCAGAGCAAAGCAATCAGTGCCTGCTTTGCTCTGATTGGTTGAAAAGTAATCGCCAATCGTAATCGCAATCCAATCAGCAATCGCTAGTGTGATTAGGCTTTAAGGAAACCGCTCTCTCGTAATAATAAAAATAATAATAATGGAGTTATTAATAACGAAGGAGCAAAAGAAGATCGAATAAAAAGGCGTCTCGCCAGCCTTTGCTCTTTGCTGTTAGCGATGGTTAAGTTTTCTCCCTACGATTTTAATGATTCGTCTTATTAATTCCTCTCGTTTATTTTTGCTCAAGAAAATCGGCGCGCGACGTAATACCTCGGTATAACTCGATAATGGAATACCTTTTCCTTTGCAAATATCTACCTTCTCTTTCTGTCTCTATTTTTTTAAACTAATTCTAACAACACTGTAATCTCATTTGCGTCGCTGTCTCGTATATTGAAAGTTTTATTCATCCGTACAAGCGAGCGCGAGCGAAGCGAGATTAATATTAAACCGTAAGGCATGGGCGAATACAAATTTCGCGGCCCATATAAATTTTTCAAAGGGTGCGTTACGCGTTTATTTTCTAGTTAATTTGTACGAACAACCAACCGTCTGAATAATAAACCCGATAATATATCCCTTGATACAAATTACGCGAGCAATCGCGACGATCTTTTTGGGAAATTCTTCTTTATTTATTCAAACAATTTGAATTTGTCACGAGTTAGTTTCGCATGCAATAACTATGTGATCTCTAAAACTGTACGTTTAAAACGCTACAAAGGAAAAATAAACACATATACGCGTATTTTAACGGCTGCGCAAGCCGCGAAAGCTGCGAAAGGCTCAATTAAACAATTTTTCCTCCCCCGCGAAAAAAAAACGGTGTTAGCGTAAGCACGTTCAACGCGCGTTGCACAGAACGCGCTTACAAGAGTGCACAGAGGTGTATATAAATCGCGCGTCCAATCTGCGCGTTGGGGGGAAAAAAAATAAAAGCAGAAGGGAATAAAAGTCGCGTGCGAAAAAACCGGTAGCGATTGACCGACCGAATATGGGCCAGCGGGTTTAGCCGACTTAAGTCCATTTTCCATATTTATTCATATTCATACAGCCGTGACATCCGCCCCTCGTGCGATCTGCCAGTATAAATTCTCGATATCCGCGTGCGCGCACACACCCCGTCTTTCCTTCTTCCTACTTTTTTTTACTCTCTCTCTCTCTCTCTCCCCCTTTTTCGCACGGGGCTGTTTTTCCATGGCGCACTATCCAATGGCTCGATATAACGTCCGCCGATGCTGAATTATTAGACGAAAATATACACAGCGGATCAGCCGCGTTTTCCTTTTCGCGGCTACGCGTCGAGCACGGTTTAATCGTGACAAACGTCACGATTGCAAATCCGATCTCGTTAAGGACAAAATCTACATTAAGCTCTACACGGTCGATTCTCGCCGAAGACAATTCCTTTTGGATAAAATTAACGGAATAGTATTCTCACGTTGATGAGTCTCGCGACGGAATTCGATTTGACGATGTGCGGAAATTGATACGCAAAAAATAAACTTTTTTTTTAATTGCGTCAAAGCTAAACAAACGATTAATTTGCGCGTTCTTACATTCTTTATATAATATATCGAAAGTGGGGGAAGAGATGGCGTAAGATGGATTCCCTAAGGAGGACTATATCATCTGCATTATTTGGACTAAATGGTTGAAATTATACATGAAGAAACTTTAGAATGTTTATTTCGAGATTAGAACATTAAATTTTCAAAACTTAATTTTATTTTTATTAAGCTTTAACCAAAATTTAGATTTGGTCCGTTTTACCCTCACTGGTAAAACAAGTCACTTTATAGGGTAAAAAGGATCAAGTATATACATAAATCAATGATTAATTCAAAATTTAATCAACTGATAATCAACTGATTAATTCAAAATAAAAGTTTTATATATTATACATAAAATATTTTCTCTCTCTAATAGAAACAATTAGCAATTTAACAAACATAACGCACAACATAACATTGTAATCATCATAACATAAGCTATGATTATCAAAATATTGTTCTTCGGGTATATCAGGACATTGTTTTTCGCTTTATGATAATTAAACACCTTGATTATTTTTTAAGAACACAAAGGATAAAGTATAAAAGAATGCACATTTAACTGTTCCATTTTAGCCCATTTCCAACGATTTCCAGTTTAACAGTACAATCTAAAAAAGTTATTAAGAAACCATTTCGAATGTTTCAACGATTTTATGGACTATCGTACATAGAGATTAAAAAGGAAATAAAAACCCAAAACTTTGGGTAAAAACTCGATAAAAAACTGTTTTTTACTCCTCTAAAAATGAATTTTTTATCCTATTAATTCCCATTAATCTCAAAATGTCTATTTTCAAAATTTTATAGCAAAGTCTAATTTTGAGGCTTGTTTATTAATTTTTAATGCACGGCTTTAAAAAATCAGCATTAAATTTACTAAAATTAGGTATCAGATTCCATGTTCTGTGTTATTTTTACTTCTAGTCCACAAAATAACAGAAATAACAACAGTTAGGCAGTTTAACTATGCTTAAGAATGTTTTCTTCTAACTTTTATGAAACTTTAAAAATAAAGAACATCAAAAAATACTATATTGAATTATAAATTATAATTATAAATTATAATTATTGAATTACAATATCTTATCACAGTAGTGCTGAGAATTATTGATTACTACAGTGTTTCTATTACTAAGAATACAACTTGACGCTAAGCCCTCTCACTTTTCTCTGGCTTTGAATTTTTAGAAATGCTTATATTTTGGATTGAAAACGCGTCTTTTTGACCGCAAAATTAATTTACCTTCCATACCACCTTTTGTTCGAAGAAAACTGGCACTATTTTTCAAAATTATCAAAAAAACAGTTTTTTTACCAAAAAATACCGGTTTTTTACTTATTTTCTTACCCCATTTTTAAAAAACTCGGTTTTTTTAATCTCTAATCGTACATCTTTCGTATTTTTTTATCGCGCAACTGGAAATTTATTCACTTCGTTTTGTCGAGTTTAGGGCGAAAGGACTCTGGGCATCATAAGGATGACATATGTACTTGGTGGCTTAGTCACGAGCTCTCTTCCGTGTCGACCACGTGGTGAGTCATTTGGCCCTGATAGAAATCGTGAATTCGAATGTTTTACGGCAGGCAGGCCCTAATATCACAATTGAGATTAATGCTATGCTAATGATAGTGCTGGGGGTAATGATGTAATATATAATCCTGACGCTTAGTCTTTAATCATTTTGGCACTGACGCATTTGCGCCCTTTTATCAAGCTGAATAATGAAGAATTCCGCGTAATGTATAATTACGATGTAAATGTAATCATTTATATTCGCATTGAAATATTTGTTCGCTTACTCATTAAATATGTTTATGTATTAAATTGTCGCCGCGCGCGCGCGCGCCAGCAATTACAGTAATTTTGCCGGGAAACCTAATTCGAATGAAAAACGGTCGCCCGTGCATTAAATTACTATCTTATCGTCTCGAGTGATAATTGTAATGCAGCCACTTGAATATTAAAGAATAAACTCTCGCAATTACCGTTCTAGATTCTAAAGTAGCCGGCGGTGGAGATCGGCGAGGTCGTAAGTATAATCAACCGCGAGATATAAATATAATACAATCGCGTGCGTTAGCCGCGTATGCTAATTACGCCGAGACGTCGCGACTGCGGCAAAGAAACGCGAGGACGTAACCCGGGAGAAAGAGAAACGAATAAAAATCGCGGACACAGATGCGCGAACGATATAATATTTCCAGGGAAGGGACGATCTCTCCGCCGAAAAGAAATAATTCTCGTTACGGAGCCTTACGATCGTCGTAACCGTGGTACGCACTCGGCATGTAAGACGCCGGCTATTGTGAAGGGGTGAACGGAAACATCTCGTCGAGATAACAATCGATCCGACGACCCGACGACGACGACTCGAACGGCTCTTCGCGGGACGTCCTCTCGTCTGGAGCCGCGTCGGGTCGCGACTGAATAAGACCGTAAAGACAAATAAAAAGCGCGGTAGCTTCAAAGAACCAAAACCGGCGTGATAGCTCGCTCGGCAACATGTATATATATTCGTGTTTCTCTCACCGAAGAAAAATAAACCCGATTACCGTCTACGCGCTGCATTTGCATGGGGCCTCGGGGCACCCTTTTCCTCCTCGTCCCCACCCCCCTCGCCCCCTTTCTCTCCCGTCGAGTTAACTCCTTTGCCTTGCTTACACGTGTACCGTGCGTTGCATTACTTAAATAGAACAAGGCATTCAACGTCCCACCGCTCTTCCTTGCGTAAATGGATATTTTTTGCTACCTCACAGTTCTTCTTACCCGGGATTGAACTGGACGTTGCTTTCCTCGCAATTTTTTTTTATCGCTCCCTCCGCCAATCGATATTTTCAACAGTGACTGCAAATTTGCAGTTTGACGTTAATACGCTACACGGAAAAAAATAGACAGCCAAGTTATAGCTTGCCAAGGCAAGTTTAACATTTATAACTAAGCAGGGGCGTAGCCAGGATTTTATTTCGGAGGGGGGGGAGGTTTAAACAAAATAAAATCACAGAACTCATAACTTTTTTAATTAAGTAAGATAACAATATTAAACTAGAAGCATGCGTCTAGGTTTTTTTAGATAATCCGTCGAGTACCTCCTCTATGTTAATCGAAGAAGTCAAATTTTTGTGCATGTACATTTGTGTCAAATCGTTAAGCCTTACTTCACTCATTGTATTCCTAAGGTAGGTTTTAAGAATTCTTAATTTCTATTAATAATAACCATTAATAAAAACCATTTCATTCCTCTCTCTTATAACTAGAGATGAAAATGATCTCAGCTGACGGTAACTTACTAGGTAATTTACAGTAAATTACCCGGTAATTTTTGGAAGTCGGTAAAATGGTACTTTTGAAAATACAAATGTAAAGAAATATTGACATAAAATTGAAAGCAGCATTTAGCCTTTAAGATGAGTAAAAATAAAACACTTTACTTAACTCATGTTTTCCATAAAATATTCTGAAACTGTATATTAATATGTACATATAAAGGATTAAGAAACTAGGTATATAATAATGGGAAAAACTTAAAAATTTTTTATTAAGATTTTACCACCAAATCTTACAGGTACAGCCTACATCGTTGCATGTTTCTCGCATAAAGACTATGGCTTTCTGAATCCTCTTTTATCGATAAATGCGCTTTTAAGTCTATACAACGATACATATACTATAGACTTAAAAGCGCATTTATCGATAAAAGTGTATTCAGAAATCAGAATAAAACATGAAGAGAGCTTATTTGTGTATAAAACTATCAAAAAAACGAATTTTACCGAAATTACCAATAAATTACCATTTTACCGTAATTTTACCGTCAGTAATTGTCATTTTGAATCTGACCGTAATTTTACATCTCTACTTATAACTAAACAGATTTGATAGAGTAGCACATAGAAAATATGTCTGAAAGCTGTTACGAGCATATTTTCTTTGCTATATATACTATCAAATCTGCTTGTTAGTTACAGTGGCATAGCCAGGGGGAGAGGATTAGGAAGATAAATCCCCCCTGAAATTTTGGAACCAAATATGAAAAGGAAAGGTTGAAAGCCGAGAGAGGAATGAAATGGTTTTTATTAATAGAAATTAAGAATTCTTAAAACCTACCTTAGGAATACAATGAGTATTCCTAAGGAATACTCTATCCACACAAATCTGTTTAGTTATAAACAAATTTGATAGAGTATTTACTATTTTTTCGTATACCGTTCAATACGACCGCCACGATTAAACGGATATTGTTTTACAAATTCGCAGCAATTATACTTCTTTTATGATACAAAATTCATCGTTTTGCGAATTATGTGAAAACAATTCGATATTCGTTAGCTATTTTGCTGCTATTCCCGCTTTGCAGCCACGACGTCGTATTCGTGATTTCAACCAATTTTCTTTGTACTCGAATGCAAACGCAGCATCGGTCGCTACATCCGAGGGGGGCTAATTAAGGTCCGGGAAAGTTGCGCGAATGCAAAGTCAATCTATTTTAATCTGGCTTTAATGGCTCGAACCTAGATTCCGAGAAAGAGGGAGAGAGAGAGAGGGGGGGGGAGGAGAGAGACTCAATGCGATGGTCCGCCGGAGAATCGTCACTGATTATGCACGACGGAGAAGCGACTTCCTGATCTCGCGATTTCGTTACGTTAGTCCGTACGCGCCGAGACTACGCTATCTCGTACGTATAAAGACGGGGCGCGTCCCCGCGAGGAGATCGAAGAATACCGTGATAAACTTCATATTATTAACTTATATTACAACAATTACAATAACATCGTAACGTTATCGCGGATACGGTGGCGCGTAACAAAATTAAGCGCGCTGTTATTACTGCGATGTTATTATAATAATATTATTATTACGTCTAATGTAGACAAGTTATAAAGTTCCGACATTCAGAACTTCTAACTACTTCGCTGCTAAGCTGCCCCATTTCGTCCCCATCGCGCCCGTCGAGTGTGTCGAACGCAACTCCGGGGTGGGGGAGGAAACGGTCGCGATCGCAACTCGTATAGATCACTTGCCGACACGCACGGCTTGGCATTGTTCGGCCAATCAAACTTCTCGGGGAATATGCCGCAGCGATTTCGGGATTACGGGAGATTCCAGCGAAGAAGCTCCCCGACAAGAGAAAGAGAGGGTGTGGGCGGGAGGGAGGGAGAGGGGGGGGGGTGGAGGAGTCAACCACGCGTTTCTCGTCGCAGGATATGCTCCACTCGCGCGCGGTGAATTTCCCGCGCGGCGTTCCGGGGGCCCTTTCAATCTGTTACGCTTATCTCGGGCGATTTTCCCTACTTAAGCCTAAGTCGACTTAAGCTCCGCTCTCCTCCTTGCGACGGGTCAATTGTCGACGTTCGAATCCGCGCGATTGCCCTACGGGATTGGCTGGCTGGCTTGGCCCTAAGAGAGTTCGTCCAACAACACCCTTAATAAGGACCACGTTGCGCTCCAGATGTGACGTCGCACGTCCTAGCTCGGAATTCGGAATAGTTCGAAGCCACGTATGATGGTCGACTGGCAACAATGGTAACGTATATATGGATGGAAACTGCATGGTTATTTGCAATTTCCGTGTTCTTGGATATAATACATTTGCAGGATTGGGAAAGTTGCTTTGTAAAGTAACTCGTTACCGTTATCGTTCTCTTCACTGAAAAGTAACTCGTTAACGTTACTGATTGAAAGAAAAACAATTCGTTATCATTACCGTTACTTAATAACTAACGATTACTATTTTCATTACTTTTATCTTGGTATTGATATAGAATATTAATATTGGCTGCGGTCCGCTTGACGCTACAAATGCTTTGAAGCATTTCTTGATTGGACAATTAATAGAATTCTTTATTCTGATTGGTTAATTAAACGCTTCGAAGCATTTGTAGCACCATACGAATTTTTCTGCGGTAAATACAAAAGTAGGAAATACTATGGAATCTATCCTCAAATAAAGAGATAAAGTGCAGGACTTGTGATATATGTATATTAATTTTTTACATCATTATTTTATATTTTTATACATCATTATATTATATTTTTATATTTTTAAAACAAATTGCGCTAAGTGCAGCCACTCAATCTTGGGGTTTTTACGGAGAAGCGACAACTTCATTGGTTACATGACTGAGAGACCGATCTCTCATCATCATGGATACAAATTCGTATTGTTAGTCAATATGTTTCACTCTTTATCAGAGAACGTAGAAATTACGCAAACAAATAGATTTAAAATGTATAAACGCATAAAAATAACTGTTCAAATCAATATTTTTACCAATAAAACATAACTGCGTTACCGTTAACGTTACAGATGCGCAAAGCTAACGCTGTTATATCAATTTATTACTGAAAAAAATAATTGTAACGGCGTTACAAGTGACGCGTTACCTTTCAACCCTGTACGTTTGATACCTAGAGAGATCTGTGATAAGTATAATCTATAAAATACAGTAAAATTTAAATAAAAAGCAGACGCGCGATGTCGACGTGGATTGAGCTTTGAGTTATTATCGCCGGTTGCGAGACATGGTAATTGATAACCCCTCGCATCAATTACGCTTTTTATCATGCTATTAATATTGCGCGACATATTCGTACTCGCTGTACAGTTCAATTCCTCTTCATCTGACGCGCGTCAAAGTGAAGTCCAGCTTCCGCTTTAAAGACAAGAGCCGGTCCTGCTCTCCGCTCACGTAACCCGTCCCCGTGTGCTCCGTAAGAGAGGTTTCTCCAAACACACAACCGAAAGAGACGTCGTCGTCGTCGTCGTTGTCGTCGTCGTCGTTCTCGTTCTCGTCCCCGGGTGGGTGAGAAAAAGGAAACACGAGGACTGCTACGAGGGTACGTGACGCCTCGAGTGGCGCTAATCGGCATTCCCGACAGCAAGTCGCGTGCTCGCGGGGAAAGGGGGGCAAGAGCAAGAGGGAAGGGGGCAGGAGGGAAGGAAGGAAAGAGGGGGGCGAGGGAACGAGAGGAACTTCCCGTGCAGTAATTTTTTTCTCCGATGGACCTCTCCTCCCGCGATCGTGCACGGGGCGTCGCTTTAAACGTACGACAGTGTTTCCCAAACTAATTTCGCGGCGGAACTTCGGGCCCTTCTCCAAGGATCTCGTACATTCGCCCGCATTAATGGCGCAGCCCGAGAGCGCTCTGTACGGTCTGTCCCGCCGTATGTCACCTTAACTATGGGCTCCCCCCCCCCCAGCCGAGTCCGGGGGGCCGATTTTTATGGGAGACTACATATCTTCCTTCCGGCGGACCTTTAATTTCTATTAAACGTTTCGACTCTCGGACCTCTAATTAAAATTCTCTTACGGAATATTAATTAGGAATATTAATTGGGAAATTTCTCACGGGGGGATCGGTCCTCTATCAATTGGAATGCTATTTGTTATCTCGCGAGACGGATTACTCGATCGTCCCGTCGCGTAATTCTTGCGGCGCGACATTTTATTTCTATAAAATGGCGCGCGCTCGTCCGAGTCGGGAAATCGGATTATCTGGCGGCGATACACGTTGCATATTTCCGCGGGCAGAGATGGAGAGTCGGAGAGCGATGTTACGCGGTATTCTCGCGATTCGATATTCGCTAGAAGACACTAATGAGCGACGTTGTAATACGGGCGGCGTGTACAATGAAACTTTTTCAATGACAACTTTCGAAAGTACCGGAGGAGGAGCGTCTCCACTCCTCGTCGTCGCCAAGTTCCGGCCGTGCCGAAGGTCGTCGCGACGGATGAAAATCCGGGAAAAATTTTGCGGGCGAATTCAATGTATTGGACAGATTTATTGCTCGCGTGGCTGTCGTCGATAGTGTGGAAGTTCGTTCCGCGTTCGAGCCACTCACCCGGTACAAGTCTGAAAAGATTAAAACTTTCTGTGTCCATTCTCGGGGAGTTCTTACAGTCATCTTTGCCGATACTTTAAGTCCTCGAAGAAGATGGATATCGCGATATGAATTTTCGCTTTAACGCGAGCCGTGAATTTCGCGTGCGTTACCGGTTCCGCGCGCTTGAAAAATGCATGTCGCGCGAGTTCGCGAATTTTCCTTTCATCCGGTATTATTGACTGCCGCAATCTTGCCGCGGCGATAAAACGGAGAGCATTAAAGTATCCTAAACTGCGCTACCTCGGGGCGCGATTTGTCAATTGACGGACATATAAATCTCGAAATTACTCCGCGTCCAAAGTTTCTCGATTCTCGCAGTTTTCGGCGACTTTTACCGGCAATGTAAATCTTAGCGGCCGCTATATTCGTCGGGTACGACCGCGTTTGTTATGTAATCACGACAAAACGGACGTGCCGTAGACGCCGGTATCGTGTATCGCGCGATGCAACACACAAGAGTATGCGTTGCAGAATCGCCGAAACATTGTCAGAATCTTGCGTAATCTGGAATCCTGGCGGGGCTTGATACATCGTGCATTCCGCGCGCAGCGAAATTAACTTCCGACGTATCTAAACGTAGCTTTACGGTACGTAATACGGGTAAAGGGGGGACCACGGGTAATTAATTAACTAGCATATATACAATTACGAGCCATTAATGCCACGTTAACGCGCACCGCTAACGCGCGTACGAGACAGGTTTGCAACCTTGTCGTTGAACCATTAAACCTCGATGAGCCTCATGTTGCAAGCACTTTGTCGTTTTTATTATGGTGCACACACACACACATGCACGCACACGTTATCACGTATTATTTTACCGAAAGACCGCAAGCTTCGTCCGGTACATGCGTCTGAATACGACGCTACGGAAAAAAAAAGATTAACGTCGTGTAACTTGCTAACAAGATACGCGCTGCGAAAAATGTTTGCAAAAAATGCAACGTGCGATCGTACGCGCGCTCAATATTTCACGATGTTGAGATAGTTTCTCGGTGGGTCTCGCGTATCTCGCATTTATATTTTCTCCTGAGATATATACGTATAGAACGCGGTTTAGAAATTCATTCGATGTCGTAATAAAATAGTCACTGGTTCCTGTCCTTGATGAAGTCCGACCAAGATGGCAATTAATTAATTAGACATTAATTACAGTTAAATTAGCAATACGCGATAACTTTGCCATATTCAAGGTCTTAAACGTATGAGTGAATTAATGACCAATTGGGTCGCGTTAGATACCCTCATCAAAATTTCCTGTGGTGACAGTAATGAGAGGTAATAGAAGCAATATAGTTATACATCTATATCTATATGTGTACATCCTATTATATATATTTTTTGTACGTATTATTATATACAGGGTGTCCCAGACCACCCGTCTCACCCGATTTTTTCGTAAACG
>NJRQ01000206.1:247982-260553 GCA_003063805.1 Aphaenogaster ashmeadi | reverse complement strand
TGTACAGGTTACACACATGCGTAGATAAAACATAACGATTAAACCAAAATGAAGTGATACGCATACAAAGTGTATTAAAATGGAAGATGTATTTAAAGATCATCAAATATTCACCAAAATATTCAAATTCTAATCTCTATATACAATAGTCATGTTCCAAAAAAAATCAGAATGTAAATTTCGCATTGTTCAGTTCAAGTTAATATGTGAAGTATGTTTCATACAGTTTATTGTATGAAAATGAACCGGAAAAAATCAGAATGTAAAAGAGAACTTGTAAAATGGCATAAAAAGGACAAATTATATAATAAAATTGCACAACCATCAACAGATAAATGTACTGCCTGTCATAAAAATACAAACTGAAGATAATATTACAAATAAACGGTGTCGCGGTTGATTGTTAAAACATTAACTGAAAAAGAAAAAAGAACAATAATTCGAGAGAGTGAGAAAGACAGAGAGAGAGAGAGAGAGAGAAATAAAAAGGATCCATTTATTTCTGGTTCAAAATTAGTATCAATAGTTGCTACGCAGTTTAAGATGTTCATCAAGAACCATGCAAGAATATTAAAAAATATCAAAAAATAATGATTTTAATGCCCTTCCAAGAAACTTTATATTGACGGAAAGAATAAAAACGCTTCATTTAATATTTACTTAGCGATAATAAAGATAACTTTTTTTTTGGAGTATTATCTTTTTTTTGCAGTATTATTTGATGAGAGAAAATATAATATTTCTGACAGCGACGGACGTAAAATTGTATGGAGAAAATAGAATACAGAATTAGAATCGAAAAATTTGCAACTATTATACACAATGATGATACGGGGTCATACGGCAGCTTGTAGTATCAGAAATGTGTTTACTGATACTTTATATAAAATGAAATGTTTAAATTTTACAAGAGGAAATTGAAAAAGTAGCGCATCAAAATTGGATCTATCAGTAAATTTTTATTCCAAGCATACGGTCAAAATGGTCAAAAAATGAATATTATATAACGCTTCAAAAATATTGCTGGTTTGAATCGCTACTTCATACATTTACGAGATAAAGTGGAAAGAAGATTATGAAACTATTGTATTATTACTACTACTATAAAAAAAATATTTTTGAAGTTATACAATCTATTGATGCAAATATCATTGCTAATTTGATACATTTTGAATTCTACGGAAAATCGCTTTAGAGTTATAATCACGCACTGAGAAAAAAATGCTGTTGCTTCAATTAAACGTCTACGTCACGGGCTGCCACAAACATAAATAGTTCATTCAATTGTATTATGATTGGACCAAATATTTAGATTATTAAAAGAATAATCTAGATATTTGGTCCAATCATAATACAATTGAACTATTTATGTTTGTGGCAGCCCGTGACATACACTTTAATTGAAGCAACAGCATTTTTTTTTCTGTGCGACTAAAGGTGGACTAAATCCGTATTAATTCTATTTTTATTTAAAATCATGGTTCGAACACTTTTGTGATACATCTCTCACTTTAACAAAGATTTTTCAATTAGATATTGTTATTTGATAATATTATATGATTTTGGTCAAGCTTACATATTTTATCTAAACATATATTCCGCTTATATCGCTTTGTATAAATATTTGCTATATGCAATGCGCAATCATTTAAATTACGAACGTACTGCCGTTCGACTACTTTTCCGTGCCTATGTATTATTTCCCGCATCACTAGTCGCTACTGTTTGTCATAATCCTCTATAGAGGCGAGTGCCCAAACTTTACGAGTGCAATAAAATACGCTATGTAATACACATTTGTACGTATTTTCCGGAAGAGGCACTCGGGGCTTTATTCGCACGACCGTATCATGTAAGCGAGGGAGATTAATTTCTACAGTTTTCCGGAAATGCGTGTTTAAGCCAGCGAGTCGGGTAAACGTCCAAGACACGCGCGGAGGCGAATTCGCGAAGAGTGTAACAGAATAATCGCGGGCCGCATAAACACGCTCCGCGGTTAAATGCGTCGTTAGTGTACCGCTCTCCGCCCGAGAGAAACGCCGCGATTTCCTCGGCGTTTCATATTTACCCGTGTACATGTAATCGCGCTAAATCGTCGCCGGCCCTTTTTGCGGGGCGAGAACGTTCACGGGACGCCACGTATCGCAGTCGGGCGCATTCGTTTCTCGGAAGGAGCACGGCGGCCCTCGTGCAATAAGAAGCGCATAAATGTTTCAAAACGGGCACTTCGTACTCGAAGTCCTCGTACACACACACACATACACACACAAGCACACACAAAACATGTGCACACACTGCGCGCACGTGCACCGGAGTGCACACAGCGGGACGTATAATTTTTCTACGAAGACAAACACTCGGGAAAGTTCTTTATGTAGGACGTCGCCCGCTCGTCGTATCACGATTATTATGGAACCGGAACCACTCGGGAAGTCTTCCGTATATATTTGGAGTCGCTGCGACGATCGTTGTGTGATTTCACAAAATATACCGGGCGCGATGTAAAAATACGGCGTGCGTTTGAGCGGCGTATGCCGCCCGGGGATTAGGTGTCCCGAAAAACACGTCTGTTGGCCCTTTAACCCTTTGAAGCAGACATTTTTCTTTATTGTTCATTTACAGGCAACCTATGTAGGTACTTATATAAGTTTTTTGGGTTGCTGAAATCGCTTAAATTTTCGCAATTCAGGCCCGCCATTTTGGATCCGCCATTTTGAATTTTTGAATTTCGACCTCAGATTCGTAATCAGACCCCACAAACCTAAAGTATGCAAGTTTTATGACGGTATTACTTATAGATCACTGTCAAATACATTTCTTCTGAAAAATATGCAATTTTTCACAATTTGTTTATTTATAGCATTGTTACAACTAACACAATTTGATTCGTCACATTTTTCATATGTTTGTTAACATCTTATAGATCTTAAATGTACAAAAAATCAAAAACATAGTTTAAATAATTAAAAATTAAGAAAGAAAAGGTGGGATTGTGGGATCCCACCATACTTCAAAGGGTTAAATCAGATTCGCATTGCGGCAAGAAGCACCTCGATATTACAGATTAATTACGGGTAAAACCCCGCGCGCGTGAAATTTGTTTCTCCAACGGGGCAATTATTCAATTGTATTCATTCGGTTTCACCCCGGATAGTTGTAAAATTATTACCATTGTAAGCCGGCGAATTATAATTAGCGCCGTGTTATCAAAGTAATTTACTATTGTTACTATATTACTGTTACCACTCGGAATGTTCGTTAAATTTACATCTGTTATTAATACCATTTTGATATTTCAAATATTTCCACCATAATTACATTCATGATGAAAGACATCGATCAATCAATTAAGATACTGACTGCGCGCGGCGTAATTACTCTCCCCCTAAATTCACGCTCTTCTGATTTGGCTTTTCGGGGAAAGCGGTACAGTACACACACCGTAGCGAGATGCATCGGCGTCGCGTCGCCCGGCCGTAAATAAAGCGAACCGAGCGAGCGCGCGGCGACGAGAGCGTATTTGTCCGCGATTGATTTCTCGCTGGTAATCGACGTCGGACCAACCACTCTCTCTCTGCCGCGAGAGAGAGAGAGAGAGAGATAGGTAGATAGATAGCTAGATAGATAGATAGAGAGGGAGGGAAGAGGAAGCCCTTTCCTTCTTCGTGGCGGAACGGATGTTACGGTCCGTCGCAAATGGATACCTATTGCCGCACACACGTACGTAGGGGGTACTCGCCGTACTTTTAAATACCCTCAGACAGGGGGCGGTCCGGCGGCGGAGACAGGGAGAGAGAGAGAGAGCGAGAGAGCCCCGGAGAGAATCGATGCCCGACACACCAGAAGCGCCCTGGGATCAAACAGACGGGGTAATGGAATACCCACCCTCGCCCGTTCCCTTTTCCTCCGTTTTTCCTCGTCGCCTTACCAACCCTCGTAATAGAGCTCGCGGAAGCCCGAGAGGGCCACGCGACGATGCGATCAGTCGTCCGGTAAATAACCGCCGCATCGCCGTCGCAGAACTGCATCATCCCCGTCGCTGCGACACGGTGGCGGTCCTCGTGAGACGCGGACCGGCGCGAGAGAGTGCACTCGCGTCCTGTGGCTCGCGTGAGAGAAAAAAAGGTTTAATTGAAAGCTTCGACGAGAGAGAGAGAGAGAGAGAGAGAGAGAGAGAGAGAGAGAGAGAGAGAGAGCCCGAACACGCTTCAGTACTCGCCAACTTTTCGGGGGAGGAAACGGGAAACCAGCACGAGGAACTCGGGCAAAAAACGAGAACGATCCGGACCGCGCGAGACTTATTGACTGCACTAATCGCGTGCTGTATGTCATCAGTATAAAGGGAACAAAATGTCTCAATTGCCTGTTCATAATTATCAAGTTCCCCAACATTCTCATATACACTGCTGGCCGAAAGTTTGAGACCATTAATTGAAAATGTCTGCTACATCAAACGAAATCAAACTTACGCATTACAATTTAACATATTTTTATTATTTTACTCATTGTTTTATAATGAAATAAAAAATAAAATATAAAATGTTTGAAAGTTCTACAAACAATATTTTTTGTAAGATGAAAAGCATTGAAGAGTATTAGACACTTTTTTTGTCAAAGTAGCCACCTTTATATTTAATCACTTTTTTACGAATCTAGCTGCAAGTTTATTATGAGTTAAGTTAAATTAAGCTTGTTAATTTATTATTTAGTTTACTTAAGTTTATCATATTTGCAGGGAAGAGGCTTTATGATTATTTTAACAAGCTTTGACAAGCTTATGACCTTTTAGTCCAGTTTCTTAAAATTAAATAATGCTATGTTAATTATGCAACTGTGCTAAATATAAATTTTCAATTGCAATGTCAATTTCCTTTTAAATTAAGATAAAATATTGAGTAAAGCATAAATGGGACTTTTAGATAGTGTTTCTGGAATAGTCTTAAATGTTATATATGATTTTAAACTTTTGATCAGCAGTGTATCCTTACAGATCCACACACATCTCTCTTTGTCTCCCTCATTTACTTCTTCTCTTTAGTACGTTTATAGATTTTAGATAAATGTGACGGACTCATTCATGTTTATATTTAATATAGTTGCAATATAATTCAATATAATTCGCAAATATAAATATTGTTACATAAATTACTAACAGACTCCTTGCGCTTTTCCTCGCTATCATTTATAAATGCCATTCGCGTATCAATTTAATTTAATTGCGTTAGATATTTGCGCAATGTAAATATATATGTATATATCTGCGCTTGAGGATATTTAATGCAGCTAATAAAAGGCGCTTAATAATCATAACAATAATAACGTATTGCAAGTATATAGTCAAATTTTAGTTTTAACCAAATTTTATCGTGCTCATCTCTATGCGTTGCAGTAGTTGCGATTAAAGTTTTCATTATAATAGTCACTTTGTAACGCGATCCATGGAATAAGCAAGGCAACGGTATCGTATGCGTCGTACCGCACGCAGTTTATTAACGTGGGGTGATAAGGGAGTTTCAGATTCGCTCCTCCGCGGAGGAGGAGACAAAGGGGGAGGAGGAGAAGCCTGAGAAGAATCCTGCCGTGCCTGAAAGAGAGGAGCAAAAATTTCCGGTTTCCGCGGAATCTAAGCAGAAACGCGGTGGCGAAAGACGGAATTTGCGTAAATTTTACATTCCGGTGTACCGGGAGCCAGGGTGCCTTCATCCGGCGCGCGATAGCGAGGTCTGATTACCATTCATGGCAAATAGGTACGACGCTCCGATCCGCCAACAGGCGAGCGCCGCGTTATCAATCCGCGCTATCATCTCTATGCCCGTCCGACTTCCGCAAGATTGCGAGATGCCCGATTCACGACGTGACTCGCAGGGGCGGGAAATCGAACGAATTTTTCGAACGACCGGGAGAGTCACGGATAATCGAATAATTCTTGCGTTAATCGACGACCATTCGGGAGCTCCATAATCTCCGCATAATTACAGCATAATCAGCATAAAATAGCTGCGTAATGCTAAACGACGATTTCGTAAACAACAATTAATACATTACAATAAATAGTATATTAATTAATAGTAATCGTCCTATATAATCATGGATTTTACCCGATTAATTAACTTATAGACTATGCTTTCTATTTCGTCTATTAGCGACTATTCTCCGTTCCGCTTCTCTTATTATAATTATATTAGTGATGAATGTAAAGAGCGTTTCGAGTGCCTCATTACGCGTTTCTTGTTTGAGTTTGAATTTTGCCGGATGTAAAGAGGATCCCACGGTGCGTCTGAAGTCGCATGATGCGGTGATTTGGAGCGTATAAATAAATTAGGCGGATAAACAAATCCGGCAGCCCGTGACATTTGTCAGAAGCGGCGCAAAGTCCGACTGCGAAACGAGTGTGTTTAAATATCACACGGAGGAAGCGGTGAGGACGTACACTACCGCTCAAAGGTTTCGCCCACTTTGTCTACCTTAATTAAATGATAGAAATTCAAAAGAATTAATGAACAATTTTAAGAGTAGACATTGAATGTAATAATAATTTAATAGATCAAAACTTTTCATTCTACATATACATATAAAAAGGATATAACAGAATTAGAGTAGAAATTAAACATGAAAGGAATTCGTGTAGAAATTAGAGTGGGCAGATATTTTTGAGCGGTAGTAGTGTATATACATCGAAAAGGTCATAAACGCGAGCGGCAGAGGCGAAACAGCTGTCCGGCTAATACCTATCGTCAATGGCGCACCACGTCTTTTACGATCCCGCGCCTCCGTATCGGCCATCAAACCCCGGTCGACGACAAACAAACGCAACGGGTAGTGTGGCGGCCAATATCATCAATAAAGCCCCATCGCGATAAAACCATCCCGACGCGAACGTGGGCGCCTTTAATAATATAGATTATGTTTACGCGGCTTACGCCGTATAGTGGATAATATATAGGACGATTTACAATGCTGACGTAACTATATAATAGCCAGATAAACGCGCGATGGTTACGACGCGGGGCACCGAAGTTTAGAACTCGCCTATCGGCTGTCACTTCGTAATTTCCATATCGTATATTCCGACGATCAAATAAACCTTTTCGCAACGAATGGCCACTATAGTGACCGTCCGCAAAACTGTCCCTGTATATGGGGCTGTCATCCGTTCTTTTTTCCCCGGACACCGTCCTCAGGACGTCCGAGGACATCTGGGGGATTTTTCAAATGTATCCGGAGTAATTGTGAATGTCCGGAGTTTAAGGTTTAAGGAAATTCTTAAATGTTTTGCTTTTTAGATTTAATTAACTACATCATATTCAATCACTCAATTTACTGATAAGAATCAATAGGTTTGTGTTGATTTGGTCCTATAATATATTTTATAATTATTTGTTATTTTATTGATATTTTAAAAATACCAATGATAATAGCACATAGATATAGGTACAATAAAGAAAATAGGTACCTAATAATAAAATTTCTTTTAAATTAAAAATATGTTTGATTTATTTATTTTATTCTAAGTACTATTGAAAACAAGATATAAAATAATTATTCATTTATTGTTATAATCAATTTGCTAACCTATTCGCATTTTTGTATGCGTCCGAGGTTGCAAGCGAAATGTCTGGGGTTTTTGGCCTATAAGTTCTAGTTTCGCAAATTTTATTATGGTAATCCTGTATACGAATGGCCAATTGGCCACTATAATGACCGCCCGCGAAATTGTCTCTGTGTACTTAAAAAAATTTATACAGGGTGATTCAGGAGGAGTTACCGCCACTTACGGAGCTCATTTCTGAAGACATTTTGAGCAAAAAGTGTCATATAAACTCCTATTCTCAATATTTACAGAGTTACACTAACTTGAAGGTTGTTTGTAAAAGACCTCTTTCTTTAGTTTGAGGAGTAAAAGAAAATTGGAAATAGAACTTTTTAGAAATAATCCTTTCTTTAATTGGCTAGTATTTTGAAACTGAAAATGTGTTGTGAATTCCTTAATTGCTTCGTACAGAAATTTTTATCAAGTTTTAACTACAAAATTACATTATTCTTACTCACTTATCAGAACAATTATTATAAATCACACCAATTCTATCGACTTGATTCTTTACAGTTCAATTTTGCATCAAAATACAACACTCTTCTAGAGTTTACAAAACATTTTCAAAAATGCCGCCGTCGACTTCGATACACTTGGCCGCACGCTTGGCCGCGTTGTCCACAGTAAGAGCCATGGCACACAAAAAAACGTACGCAGTAAAACTTAAACTTAAGCGAATCGATCAATCATAAGTTTCGAGTTTTAAGATGGCGTTCTTAAGTTCTCGATTGTAATTGGTCGATTCGCTTAAGTTGAAGTCTTACTGCGTTACGTTTTTTGTGTGCCATGGCCTTAATGCGTTTCCAATTGAAGAAAGGATAATTTCTGAAAAGTTCATTCTTTATTTCTAATTTTCTTTTACTCCTCAAACTAAAGAAACAGGTCTTTTACAAACAACCTTCAAATTAACTCTGTAAATATTGAGAATAGGACCCGGGTTTATAACATTTTTTGCTTAAAATGTCTTCAGAAGTGAGCTCCGTAAGCGGCGGTAACTCCTCCTGAATCACCCTGTATAGATAACTAAACTTTGTAATTTTCTCTTTTCCTATTCAAGTAACTTTTACAAAGGCGATAAATTGCTCGATGTAGCACAAGAAATTCGACGTTGACTCTACGCCGATTCTATCGTCGTATAATGCATATCTACGACTCGCGTTCCTGTGTAGCGGTACTGTAGTGGCGGCCAACACTGCCGTTGCGCGAAAAGGTTAAAACCTGCCTCTTCCATTCCATTCCGTAGTTATTATCCTTGTCGTCACCGCGGGCGTAAACTGGAGAAAAAAATCGATATTTTCGCGTGGGGGGTGGCACGACAGCGTAGACCGGTTGCGAGGGGAATAAAGCGCGGCAGAGAGAGAGAGAGCGGAGGGACTTAACCGTTTGCGGGTGACTTCTGAATCTCTCCTCTCGGCTCTCGGAGGAACGGCCGTTTGGGAAGCGCGATGCGTACCGTCGAGAGTAACTTCAAAAAGGTGGTACCTTTTGAAGTCGTCCATCGAGAGTGACGTGGTATCTTCACTCCGCGAGTGGGACTTCAAAGAGGTGGTTCCAGGGCCGAAACTCGATTGGCCGGCTGAAAAACGTCGAACGCGAAACCCTCCCCCCCGAAAAAGAGAAATGCGAGAGAGAGGAAGAGAGAGAGAAAGAGCGAAAAAAAAGCGCGGTGGACGCGGGGTACAGCTGGAAGGAGGATCCACCTGGCGATGACACGGGGCCGCGCGCGAGCATCCGTGCGAGAGCGCTCTCTCTCTCTCTCTCTCTCTCTCTCTCTCTCTCTCTCTCTCTCTTGCTCGCGTTCTACCTGCGTGCGTCCATTGACGCTGCGCTCGCCGCGGGCAACAATGCCAAATCACCGGATACGTCGCATCCGCAAAACTGATCGCTCGGCGGCCGGAATTTCCGCCCGGCCTCCACCGTCAACCCTCGTCCCCCTTTTCCCCCCGCGTACGTGTGTGCGCCGTGCGTGCGTGAGTGCGTGCGTGCATGGCCGCCCTAGGGTGAACGCCGAAGCGAATTAGAATCATCGACCGGCACGGCGCGACGCGGAACGGCGGGCGACGGGTTGGTGTATCATGAGATCCGGCCAGGCGCGGATTTCACGCCTCGTGCCGCCGATAAAGGCTTGCGAGAGCGGATTTTAGGCGCGTCGATTTACTACGGCGGCGTCCGCGCTTAGGCGCGTTCGATTTTAGGCGCGCCAATTTCGAGAGCCTCGTCGATTATCGAACCGCCCACCCCCCCCCCCCCCCCCCCCCCCCCCCCGCCGTGCGTCGTAGGATCCGCCGCGCGCGGCGAGTTTCGGGCGCGCCGATTTTCGCGCGCGGATTTTCGGTCCCGCGCGTGCAGTCGAGTAGTTCGTTACATTAACGAGTACAAAAAAAAAATTGGTCCCCGTAAATTTCACAGCTATAACGTTATTAAATTTCAAAGCGCGCGCGGGCGCGTTTTATAAAAATACACGCGTATATGTCCCGCCCGTCTGCTATCCTGTTTCGCTAACCGTTTCATATTGCTTTGAAAGTTTTTCACCAGATAGATATTTTTAATTTAAAATATTTTCGGGACTTAATTTAAAATGATTTTTCCCTCTGCGACGTAAAAAGCGCGCGATCGGTCACAAAAATATGAGCTCTTGCAAAAAATAAAAAGACCATAAAATGCAGGGTTAATAGTGTTGCGTGGCGTTTTAATAGTCCAGTAAATCAGAAGTATAAATCAGTGAGATGGCGGATAAAAGCGCGGGCGGGCGCGGCGATTTTTTAAGCACGGCACGATCGGCGCATACGCGCGTGATTAGGTGCCCCCCCCCACCCCCACCCCCCCCTCCTCCGCCGCCCCTCGAATATCACTGCGAGTAAACTTAATCTCGTTGCGGCTCATATTTCGTCGGGTATTAGAAAAAGTTCCTTTATATTCCATGCGAAACTGACGAAAAATCGGAATTGCATTTCCGGTCGTCAATAAATTAACATAAAATCATTTGCTTTTGTAGTCGAGATTCCACAATGAAAATTGAGTTATCTAAATTTAACCGTAATCGACGTAATGTAATCGACGTTTAAAACGGCTGCTAAAATCGTATTTCCTCGGCAAAACGATAAATGTACAATGAAATAATTATATAATACGATAGGAATAAATCAAAGTTAAAATTGACTGCCAGACTGACTGCTAGAATTCTAGATTTTATCATTCCGGCACGGGCGCGTAACATTGTATACGCCCTATTTTATTCCTGGAATATTTATTCCTTAATCAACCAATTTCAATCAAACTTAGTATTCTAGACTTTTTTGAGGCATTGAATAAGAATATGTCATCGAAATTGCGTAATTCAAAATGACAGACTCAAGAGTTTTAAAAATATTTTTTTAAATGAAGCCATATTTATAAAATCCAATTTCCAAGAGCTTTTGAATTGCTGATTACGGATTTGACATCAAAGTTGTAACATTATTATTAGAAAATTGATTATGACAAAAAACATATAATAAAATTTTGAAGTTTCCGATTTTAGCTGAGTGCATTCAATTACATTGATGACAAAGAATCGTACCTTGAATAAAATAAACGACTTCAGCTCAGCAGACTGATATTTTCTTTTATTCAAGAACAATTCAGTTAGTTTTATAAAAATGAACATGTTTCTAAAAACGAACTAGTTGAAGTGAGGCATGTTTGATCCGCCATTTTGAATTTTCTAACTTTGACGTCAAATTCATACACAGCGACCTCAAAAACCAATAATATAATTAGTGATTTTGATACAGATGGATAAACATTAAGCATTATATATCCGCTATATTGGCTCTGCCATTTTAAATTTTATAATATACACACACACACACACACACACACACACACACACACACACACACACAGAGTGTCTGAGACCGTTAACCCGTACACCCCTTTTCTTTCAAAAACTAAGCATTTTAGAGAAAAACGTTTGAGACAAAAATTGTATGGTTTTGAGGGGAACATAAGATGGTGTCATTGGTTTGACCTTGGGTGGCATTGTTAAGGTCAGGTCAAGGACACCTTCAGTTTCTTAAATGGAACCCCCTATTTTTTATTGCACATTCTTATAGCTTATGTCGAGAGCTTTCCAAAACACTATAATTAAGTATTTTTTCATTAAGTACTTTTCGAGTTATAAGGCTTGAAAGTTACAGTATTGTGACATAATATTTTGTTAAGTATTTATAATTCAAATTCCTTACTTTTTATTTTTGCATTATTTGTGTTTTCTTTACATTAATTGATTCGTATTGTTTGTCAAAATTATGAAATTTAAAATGACAGAGCCAATATGGCGGATATATAATGATTAATGTTTATCCATCTGTATAAAAATTCGACCTCGACAAATTCACTGCCCCGAAAGGGTTAAATACTTATCGCGGGATGATCTTGAATACCATCGAAATTTTCGCTCTTCTTATCACGCGATCAAATTCTTACATACAAATCCCAAACGGCCAGTGTTGCGATTAAACGAACATAGTCATTATTTCTGCGGAAAAGCCGATCAGCGGATGGGCCGGTTTTTCGCCGCGGACACGAGGGTTAAGGCCGGATGAAAGTGTAAAGGTTTACGCTCGATGTGCGCTCGATTGCCGGATAAAACCGCGCGCGCGGCGAGATTCCTATCTATACGGATGCAATCATGTTCGCTCGCGAGTAAGTATCGGAGATATACGATCGCCCGTTGTACACGGGATGCTCAACAACGACATTACATCGTAACTTTGCAATCTGATGCCAGACGAAAAATGTCGGACCTCGACGCATCGGTCCAATCCTGGTCGTATTTTCGCATCTTTACAGTCGACAGAATTTAAATCTGTCTCTAAAAAAAGCAGGAAGACAACACAATAAGAATCGTAATACCGTTTACAGAGATTCGGACGAAAAACTGACAAAGAAAAATATTATAGTAGAAATAATAGAAATCAGACATAGAAGAAAAATAAT
>NJRQ01000206.1:167954-178073 GCA_003063805.1 Aphaenogaster ashmeadi | reverse complement strand
CCCGTGTGCGACGCGCACTCTGCACACGCGGTCAAGACGGCCCTGCTGTATCTCATACCGTTCTCCCGATATCCTATACTTCACAATGCCCGGCTTTCGCCATCGCACCGCTCGTAAACGCTCGTATAACGGCCGCGGGCGCGTCTACGCCGTCCTATCCGTCGCGGTAACAACGGCGCGGTATCGTATCGTTATCATAACCGATCCCGCGGATATCGCCGCTCCCGGTAATATTCCTCTTTTTGGGGGACGGGGTAGGGGGGGGGGCGCGTAACTCGGTAATGGCCGCGTCGTTCGAACATTTCCCTTAATCAAGCGGCGGTCGTGCACCGCGATTTAACGCCCGCCGAATATACATACGCACGTACGAGCGCGAGCGCGAGACATACACCCCGCTGTTTTACCGCGACGTTTACCATGCACTTTTACGTTTATATCCGACTATCGCGGGAGGGCGGGAAAGCGGGCAGAGGTTAGCGCGGGAAGGGATAAATCCGTGTTGCGCGGCGCGCGCGCGTCGCGGGGCGCTTACACGCGTGGACGAGCGGAGCGGAGTGAAGCGGAGTGAAGCGGAGCGCACGCTATAGCGGTTCGCGCCGCCCGAGGTCGGCTTAGTGCGTGTAGCGCGACCATAAACAACCGTGCAACTTTCACGAGGACTTTACCGTGGCCATTACAGCGACCCATTTCCCGACGCGGTTCATGAGCGAGCGCGTCCCTTTCCCGTCGGCCGCCTCTCTCGCTCGCTGGCGCGCGTCCTAAGCTTCGTAAGATAATTGTTCATCAGGGGTTGAGTGTCAGCCGCGAGTTCGCGTTAATGCCGGCCGCACGCGAAATGGCGCGTCGTTATATCTGCGAAACTATCGCGCGCACGATGCACTCCGGCATTGTAATCTCGCTCCGGGGGCGAGAGGGACGAGAGCGCGCCCCTGTTTCTCGGATTCGTCGGGTACTTCTCCGAAGGTCGGGCCCGCACAGAGACATCAACAAGGCAAGGAGGGGGGAGGGGGGCATATGCTCCTCCTGGATTTTAATTTTTTCAATTTAAAATGATTTTATGATTGACAACCAGATAATTTCTGTTTGTAATTTATACACTTAAAAATAAAAATCTGCATAAATATTTCTTTAAAAGATATTATTTGAAAAATAACGTTCGTTTGGCAGAGCCTTACAAAAGTGCTAATTGTAAGTGTATTTACACTCTGCCCCCTCCCCCCTTGAAAAAAGTTGTAAGGGCGCCCATGATCAAATACCTCACTTATTTCCGTCGTTCGCACCTTCTTCTTTTTTCTTAGTTAATAGCACCCGGTCTTAGTTAATGGCACCACTGCGGGTCCGATTTGGTCAGAAGCAATCAAGGAGAGTGTATGCGTAATATCGGAATAAGTTTGCGAAGTCGAATGTAGAATAACAGATGAATACACACACCCCCACACACACACGATTAGTATATTCGCTGACGTAGTTTTACGTCATTTCAAAATCTGTAGCTGGTTGCCGCTGACATAATTTTATATTTATAGGGACGCAGATGACTTTATCTAACAATAAATTGAAATCTAACAAAATTTCAAGTTCCTCAAAATGAGTGTTTAAACGGAATTTTAAAAAAAGAGATAAAATTCAAAAAAGAAATATATTTAAAAAAGAGATATACGAAAAAGAAATATAAAAGAGATATTAAATTTTATTTTCATGAAAAAGTATTTCATTATTTAAAAAAATATATTTAATAAAGTTTTTTTGGATTTTAATATTTTCATATTTATAAATTTGAAATTTTTTCTATTTAGATCCAAAAAATAATAATGACAAAGCTCAATAGATTAAAAGTTAAAATAAAATATAAGAGACTATGAGTCAAGCTGGATTTTAATGCTAATTGTTATGTAGTGTTATATAAAAATAAACGTTTCGACCTACATCAAGCCATCCTCAGTATCAAATTATAAAAACAAAAATATCGGATTGACGTCAACTTATAGAGTCGCTGTTATATAAAAACGCACGCTATTTATAAAATTAATAGATTTGACATTAAAATTGACAAGAATGCGAAGTGTATCACGCAATTAAAATCGAGAACGGGCCAAATTCGGTCATAGCAGATCTTAGTGCTCAATAATATTTTATGTGTGATTTTTCTAGTTTTTTAAACTACGCGCCGTTACTTTCGGACTTGAAACGCAGCTCTTGAAACCAATTATAGATTTGATAGATTTTTAGATAATTACAGAATATATGTAGATAATTAATAGATTTGCCTAATGTTGTCCATTGTGTAAAAAAAATTGTGTCATAGGAAGAAAAACATTTTGAGATACCTGAGATTGGATTGTGTCCATTTTCTGCAGTAGGTATGTAGTGATTGAGATGTATGATTAACTAAGAAGAGATCGATACATAATCCATTGTAGAAATATATTACAATGTTGATCGCTTGGCAGTTGCTTTTGTTTTATAATTTGACAATGAGGATGACCTAATATAGGTTTGTTTTTATATAACACTGCATAACAATTAGCATTAAAATCCAGCATTAAAATCCGGCTCATAGCCCCTATGTTTTCTTTTGATTTTCTATTTAGATTTGTGAAAATTTCTTTCAATTTCAAACAAGTGGTTACAAGCATGATACTATAAAGCAATCTTTTTCATTTTCATTCTTATTTTAATGCCAGAACTTTGCGGCACCCAGCTAAAGATTTTTGTAAATTGCGCGCGGCTTCCAGCTTTAGGTCGCGCGCTAGAATCACCTTCTTCTTCTTCTATAATTAATGGCACTCGATCCCCCGAATTGGGCTTGATACGACCAGAAGACAGATAAGGTAAATAATGTACGAAAAACGGAAATGTAGAAGATGCATGATCGCAGCACATAAAACTATTGCGTCAGATGTTCAAAAATATTTAAGGAAAGGATGTCCTTCCTCCTCGAAGCGCCGAACGCGACATGCTAGAATCACTGGCTGTGAAAGTGTTAGCAAGGCTATCGCGTCAGATTCCCAAACCCTAACAGCACATAATATTCCGTACATCCATAGAATGT
Organism: Aphaenogaster ashmeadi; assembly: GCA_003063805.1. NCBI lineage: Eukaryota > Metazoa > Arthropoda > Insecta > Hymenoptera > Formicidae > Aphaenogaster > Aphaenogaster ashmeadi. Next base: position 175,021 of record NJRQ01000206.1, on the reverse strand, counting down.
ACTAAAAATATACTTAATATACTAAAACATCCCTATAATATCCTATACATTAGCGATATCCTCCGAACAGTGGCGTAGTAAGGGAAGACGGTGCCTGGGACGGTTCCCCTCTCCCCCCGCTCCCTATGCCTTCTTTACTACACCATTGATGGCAATCAGCAATACACTAATTAACAGATATCTTTTTCAATTTATTAAGTAATATCTTTATTTTGCACTTTGTCTCTTCTCTCTTACATACTATATATATACTGGCAATTCACACAAAACATAAATAAGAAAGTGTAAGGCTGGTATTCATAGTCCGTTCTTATTTTAAGACCGTTTTAACTTTTAACTAATGTCTTATGACACTAATACGGTTCTGTGATTGATTTATGACATAAAAGGTTTGTTTTCTGTTTTTGAACTGGCTGCACTAGTTCAGAGTCTATCTTTTTCCTTCCAATGTGGAGTAAAAGAGATAAACTCTGAACTAGTGCAGCCAGTTCTCTCTCTCTCTCCCCTCCTCTCTCTCTCTCTCTCAAGAACAGAAAACAAACTTCTTAAGATTGTACTTGAGACGATCTTAAATATAAGAACTAACTATGAATATCGGCCTAAATTTTAAATAAACTAAAAACTTTAAATAAATCAAGTTTTTAATAAATTGTTTAAATAAACCATAAATTGTTTCAATAAACTATAAATGGTTTTAATAAGCAACGCAATAAGTTTTATATTTTAATCTTGCGGGCTTTGATGCTTGCAAATTCTTTGATGATATCTGCAAAATCCATATCCTTCATTGCGTCTCGTTCAATAGAAAGCAACGCAAGCCCATTTATTCCATCATCATCTGACTCATGATTGAACGAAGATAGGTTTTAATAAGTTTTACTGCTGTACTGCTGAATTAGCGCCCCTGCTAAGACGGCGCCCGGGGCGGGCCGCCCCCTCCGCCTCCCTCTTACTACGCTACTGCCTCCGAACATTCTCAGAATCTACGTTAGGGAAGCTGTTAGGGAAAAATACGTGGAAGGAACGAATCCTTCCTCCACGAATCGTCATCGTCAAGCACGATTCAACGTTCGCACCCTGCCCTTCGTTATCAGTCAAGCGATGCCTACGAGATATTTCGCGATACTTTCGACCGCCTGTCTTTGGCGGTTTCGATACATTGCCTTTCCTGATAACGGCTACACTGGATTCGTACATTGGCTCTCGGGATGCCGAACTGCATGCGGAAGTATCGATATCCCGGGTAACGCCCGCGGGCGCCGCGCGAGAATCGCCTTTCATGAATCACCGCGTATCGCCGCGCCACTCGATCTCGTATACATCAATTATGCACTTAAGAGAGATCCCCCGCAGGGCGTGCGCGGCGAACAGATGTGCGGCGATCTCGAAACATCTCGTGCCAATGTCGGACATTTATGCGCCGCGTGATCCCGCCTTTGTGTCTGGGGATGCCGATTTTTTTCTAAAGAATCAATTTTTTGGATCGATTTAGATCGCCAGGTCAAGAATCGATTCACGAAAAGATCGGGACTAAAAAGTCGATTCGGATAAGATCGATTCAAAATCATATGTAGAAGCAAAAAATTGTTAAAAGCGCATATTTATACGAATGACTGATGAAAGATTGATAAAATACAGATACAGGAAGTAGGACAAGCCGGAGATAAAGTCACTATGATATACAAAGTAGTGAATTGTTGCCTCCATTTTAGGTCCAAAACGCGGTTATTCAAAACACGTATATGTATATAAATGTATTTTGAAAATGAATGAAAACAATCAATTATGCGATCTGGCATTTTTATTTGCTAGTATTTGCTCGTTTTACTTTTAACTTATACGTTTTGCCTTTAACGCTACGCGTTAAAGCGTAAAAGGTTTACCACACAGAATCAGGTGTTCACAATTGCACTTCATGTGTAGATACATTAGACATAAGTGTGCACTTTTACACTCCGACGCCATTTTAGGTCCAAGCATTTTCCTTACAGATTGCGGTACTTTATTAACCCTCAGTACCCACACTTCAAAAAAAATCCCTATCTACCCTATCATACTCGGGTATTCCTAACCCGCGTTTTCTTTTGCTTGTATCTCGGGTTGTAATGCATCGATTTTAATTCATTTCTTTTTTTAAATCGATAGTTTAAAGACTGAAAAAAAGAATATTCGGGTGAGAAAGTCAAGAAAGTCATAACACAAAAGATATTTTGCAATAAGTAAAAAGGGATCGGAAAAAATGCCGCAACTTTGAAAATCGGCCGGGTTACGCTAACCCAGTGTGGGTACTGAGGGTTAATCTAGTGACTTTAGCCGGAGATGACTCAGACTGACATGTATACGCTAAGGTTTTGAAAAATTAGCTTTATTATTAAAAAAAGAAGCAACAGAGTAAGCGCATTCCGAAAAGATTTTGCGCAATGCATTATTTCATTTTGTTGAAAACAAATCATAAAGAGGTTGGAAAAAATTAAAAATGCAATAGTACTTTAATGAAAATCGATATCACAATCTTTATGATTGTACCACGATCATTGAATCGATCCGATGGCTGATAATCGATCTAAAAGATCGAAAAATCGTGATGCAAAAATTGATCTTTAATCGGCATCCCTACTTTGTGCGCCTCTAATTTCAACCGCGGGGAAAGAATACCAGCGGTATTCGCCTAATTCGCCGCGATCGAAGCAAATATGTCTGTCTGTCTCTCTCCGTTCGTTATTAAGACCCCAATTTATAGCGAGAAATTCCGAGAAACGGCAATAACGTCGACGATAAGAGGAAACGACAGGTATATTCATCGTTTCTATCGCGTGCGCCCGGTAACGAGCTCGCGGCGTCGCATCGCGCGGCGGAGAGACTCCACATAAAATTAACTTTTATAGATTGTTTAAACGCATTACGCGACGCAGGGCGTCGACGTTTTAATCGCCTAATTGAGCGCAACTACGCTCGTAAAATAATACCCGCGTCGTAACGCTTGGCAGCGGCGAGGACGCGCTGTCATAGTTTTCCGCCTTGTGACATCTCGGGAGCAAACTTCCCGGTTAATTTTTATCAACCGGCCCAGTTTCAGTAGCCGAGAATAGAAATTTTCCCCCGATTAAGCTCGAAAAGCGTGCGAAACGATAACTTGTCCATCGGCTTTTAATTTCAGGGAACAAATTTAACTTTAAATGGAACTTTAATTTGAGGCTTACAAAGATATTTAATGTCGAGTATCAAAAAGTTTCGGGCCACGCAGATGGTGTGGAATCCGAATTTTCCTGCGAGGGAGTACCCCCGAACTTGGCTCGAGGAATCCGCGCGGATGAGAGAACGTGCGGACAAACTTACTGGGGCGCCTTACTTACACGCGGGGAGACGGTCCAGATAGTCGCGTCTAGAGATACTTAGTAACGGCGCGGGGTTACACCACCGGGGTTATGAACGAGCGCGTCGCGTGAACCACGAGCGAAAATAATGCTCGCGCGGCCGAATACGCGGACGGAATAATATAATATAATGTAGTTCGCGGAATAATATACCTCTTCATGAGCGTAAAAGTTGCCTCGTTAACTTGATTGCGGCACTTCGGCTACCTCCAACTACCTTTACGGCCGGCAATTAAAACCGAACGACCGGCGAACCGTAGACGACCGGCGATCGCGATGACCGGGGCTCGGTTTCTCCGATATCGCGAGATTATCGCCTGACCAGGCCATTTAGCGATATATGCTACTTACATAACGGCGAATAACCAAACGAATAAGGGCCGTAGCACACGAAAAAACGTAAGCCGTAAGACTTAAGGAGTAAACTAATCGGCCAATCAGAGCCGAGAATTTCAAAGTGGTAACCTTACGTTCTCGACAATTCTCGACTATGATTGGTCAATTCGCTTATTGCTAAAGTCTTACTGCTTACGTTTTTCTGTGTGCTATGGCCTTTAAGGCGTAAGGGCCATGGCTTAGAGAAAGACGTACGCAGTAAAACTTAAATTTGAGCGAATCGACCAATCATAAGTTTTGAGTTTTAAGATGGCATTCTTAAGTCTCGATTGTGATTGGTCGATTCGTTTAAGTGTAAGTCTTACTGCTTACGTTTTTTTGTGTGCCATGGCCTTAACGCGTAAGGCACCTTAACCCTTTCGCTACGACGCGCTCCAGATGAAAAGCACTCGCTATGCACGGAACGAGACAATTACTATTCAACGGTGCCATACAAAATGCTCTACCGCTATGTAATAAATTGTATACATTGTAATGGGCGTAAATATACGCTCTTCGCAAATAGGAGTCCACTTTCAGAAGGCGTATATATACATCTTCCGTAAATAATCACTTTTGGAGAGCGTATACAGGGTGGTCCGTAATTCGTAGCACCTACAACCAGCTGATTCTTCATGAAAAACTACGTCGAAAATGTAGAATAACATTTTTTTTATACGAGGCTTCGTTTCCGAGATAATCGAATTTGAAAATTGACATATTTCGACATACAATATAAAATATCTTGTAAACTATTCATTTTTTGATAACCATACTTTTGCACAAAATAACAAAATTAATCAATTGATGTAACAAAAACACTTAGTTGCTTTAAAAAAAAAGTATGTAATTGCATATAGCAAATTGTATATTTTTTTAAAAGCAACTATGTGTTGTTACATTAATTGATTCATCTCGTTATTTTGTGCAAAAATTAACGGTTAGGTTTATCAAAGAATAAATAGTTTACAAGATATTTTATATTTTATGTCAAAATATGTCAATTTTCAAATAGGATTTTATCAAAAACGAAGCCTCATATGAAAAAATTTCATTCTGCAATTTCGACTTATTTTTTCGAAGAATCAGCCTCCACTAAGAAAAAAGTGTTTGGTATTTACGACTATAATTGCATAGTAAAATAATTATGGTCAGGTGGTCCTTTTTTATTATCAATACTGCTATCAATATTGTTAGTAATAATAACCTTATTTGCATAGTTTTGCCAATCATGTTTCGTCAGTCACGTCAAAACAATTATAAAAATATAGTTGGCGCTGAAAAGATCTATAAATTATGGTAAATGCAACTATTCCTTTTTCTCAGTGTCTTAGCGGTTGTACCACGAATTACGGACCACCCTGTACATACGCCCTTCGTAACGAAAGGATTAATACCACTGTGATATAATCCTGAAACTTTGACAGGGTTTCTCCTTTTTCGAGCAAGAAGAAAATATATCGATCACAAGATACAACGGAAATACGACAAAAGCCAATGTTTCATAATCCGCGAGATTCTCGGATAGTCGTAAAGGTCGGCAAATCGGATACGGCGCGGCGTGTGTACGTCTTCCGCGAGCGCGCGAGATTAAATGTCGTTCCACGATTTTTCGAGGTACATCTGCCAGGGCGTCTCTCGCATTCTCGTCGACGGCACGCGCAATTTCCGCCCGCGATAGAAGTCGACGTAATGCCGCGTCTCCCGCACGAGGGTCGCGCGATATCCGCGCGACATATCGCGACGAACGCTCGCGGGGTTGGAGCGGAATGACGCGCTACGTCTCGAAACTATCGCGCGGGGATCGGCAGTTCGACCCACCCTCTGGGTATCGTAATTTCGTCGATAGCAACAACGGTAACAGCGGACGCCGCCGCCGCAACGCGCCGTTTAACCCCCCGGCGTCCGGTTTTTCGCTCTCTCGCCAACCACCCCCGCGTTGCGCCGCGGCGGTTTATGCGCCATCGCGGTCGCGGCTTTCAACCTTCGCCGATTCAACAATCGAGCAAACAGAACATACCGAAACGTTCCGACAAGCGCGCGTCGTCCGTGTTTACTTAACCCGTATAGAAACGGTATTCATGGGCAGCGAGTTTATTAATAAGTGGATTCTGTATCTGAGTGATTTAAAAATAACCGCGGAGAATTGCAGTTGCGGGCGCGGATTGGATTTTATGGTATCGCTAGTGTCGATGTTGTTTCCTCAATTGGTTGACTTTCAGATCAGCTGCTTCTCACTGTATCGCTGCTCGTTTCTAATTTCTAATTCAGTATAGAATGCCCTAAGAATTGTACTTTTTAAGCTACTAACACCGACGCTTTACTAATACTTTCTTTAATCGCCGAGTACATGTTATTATTTACTCTATGATTCTTTATATCTTTATATATGTGTATATCCTTGTATATATTTACATCTACGATCTTTGTCTCTAATGTTTACGTGATGTTTGGTATCTGCATATATGTTTTATTATTATCTTATTATTATTGACAATTTTGATTTGGTTTGTCCTTTTATCCTTATTCTCATAAAACGACTTTATTCGAGTGCTAAATGTAACGCTGTATAGACGTGTTTTGAAACATGTGCTCTACCGCCCTATGCTGCACCAGGTTGAAATGTATATATCGATGTAATAATTGTAAGTTTTATTCTCTTCTCCGGGTTTTTTAATATTCTTTAATTTTCTATACCGATCGTTCGTTCTGTACCTATCTAATTGCAGATTGATGTAATTTTTAACACTTGAAAAGGACCACAATCCGTATGGTCGAAACGTTGTAATAAATTGTATATATTACTTGCCAGTTGTGTCGTCTTATAATTCATTTATTGTTAATTATTCACTGGCGATTGGAGAAAAATAGATTTTGGTTATTATTATTATGTTTTATTATTATTTTATTATTATGATTATTATTATTTTTACTTATTATTAGAGGAAAAGGTGGTATTATGGCCCTTGTAGGTATAATAGCTCCTATTTTAATATCTCCACTATTAAATGGCGAATTTTAGTGATTACTTATGGAGTCATTTGTTTAGTAGCCCGCCATTACTAATATGCCAACACGCAATGGTCGGCATTTGTTATAACAAATTTTTACTTTCGAGCATTTCGAAATGTTTTCAAGGTACATTTTAGCATTTAATTATATATACTTCCTCATCTTTCTTAAACTTGGGTGTATTATCACACAAATATATGTACACTTGAATATTTCGTTCGCTATTTAACATTTTATTCGACTATACACATTTCGAGTTATGCAAAGTTAACAATAGCGTGGCATTTTGCTAATATGGCCCCCTAA
>NJRQ01000206.1:151241-161976 GCA_003063805.1 Aphaenogaster ashmeadi | reverse complement strand
CCGAGGTATCTTATGAGTCATTTTATCCTTGCTTAATATTCGGTGAACAACAAAGATAAAATGCTACATGGAGGCTACTCAGGTAATGTTTCCGAACGCAACCTAGAAACAAATAAATCATCATTTTTTATTAGGTCTCTCTAATGTACGATCTTTTCGAAGGTTTATTTTCAACAATACTTGGCTCGTGCCTCGTGCTTATGCTGCTAACCTAACTTACCTAACCGCTCATCGAGTATAAAGAGATTTATATTACTAAAACTTGCTCCAAAACTCTAAAATTTGTACAATTTTTCTACGCTGCTTTATGGATTTTTTAAATTACAGTTTCATTAATAATCAAAAATAAAATTATTCTGATCAAGGACGAAACGTAATTTCGTCTACAAGTTCCTCTCGATCCAATACCATTTTCGACAGATTGGCTGTTCCGCAGCCGCAACATTCGATGCCATCTTCCAAACTTCCAACAATTATAAATAATAATTTATATAATATATATTTTTAGAAATTAGTACCGGATATCCGGTAAATATCCGGTATCCAGCCGGAAAATTAAGATCCCGAATATCCGGTATCCGGCACATCCCTAATAATTATCTTAGGTAACATTGGACAATATTGGAAAAACGATTACCTTGTCATTATCGCATAAAGATAAAGACCGGATGCACTCATTGTAACTGTCAAAGAGTGTATGCCATAAATAATGTCAACAAAAAGAGAGAAAGAGAGAGAGAGAGAGTTATACGGAGCGTAAACTCCGTTTAATATAAGACAAGCGAAAGATACACGAACGAATGCAGATTAATTGCCATCTGAAACGAGTCTCCCAAGGATTGTAACAAAAATTAGACGGGACAGTGTATGAGATAGAGAGCTGCAGAGAGCTATAGTCGTAAAAGACTGGGGACAAACAGTCCTAACAAACAGTCAAGATAAATAACAGGAAAGATTAAGACCAAAGCGATGTCAGAGGAAACGGAGAAGCGGTGGGCGCAACTCTTTGATATTTGCATACTGCACCCTGCGGGGGAGGAATTTTGGTGGGTGAGGTGGGGGTGGGAGGGAGGGAGGGAGGGAGGGAAGCCGAGAGGACCGGCGGTTCAATGCGAGAGCGCGACCTCCTTCTCACGCGGAGTGTTAAATTAAATTATTATTATCCCCATTATCATTAAGCACGCCGAGTACTAGTGCCCTCCCCCCCTCAGCTCCGATATACATCTCGGGGGCCCGCGTATGCGCGCACGCACACACACACACACGCTCACGGACGCGTACACGTACACGTCTGCGTATTCGTAGGCAGATCGAGGTACGAGATGTCGACGCGCATATAATTCTCCCAGGACGCCATTAAATTGTATTAATCCACTTCCATCACGAAATTGAAGTTCATACAAATGTACGTATGTACATACCTGCTGCGATACGCCTGTACGGCGAAGTGTACGACCCCCGCGGAGAGCAACCCCAGTTCCCTCCGGCCCCCCCCCCCCCGGCGCTCTTATCGATCTCGCGACAAATTTTTTTCACCCATCATCGATATCTCGCGCGATGATCGCGTAACCCTCGTTGTACCGTTTCGTAGTTATTAATCCGGAGGGGGAGAACGGCGCGACGAACAAAGTCAAGTCAACCGTGAGGGAATCGTTCAAGTATCGTTACTTCGCCACTGGGCATTTTAATCACCGACACTTCGTCCCTTACGTTAGCAAGGGATCGATTATGTCAAAGGGAGAGATCTGTCGTGGACGATAACCCCGCGAAACACTCCACACCCTGCGCATTCGAAAATGTCGCTTGAAATTTGCGTCGCGTGTGCTTCTCCATTAATCTATATTTTCTCTCGAATTAATGGGACGACAGCAGGTAATTTCCGCGCTCTTTTCGAGCAGATATCGCATCGTATCGACAATCAACGACAATATCAAAACCCCGTTAAATTAAGCATACCTGATACGCAATCGCGACACGCCGCGGTGGTAATTGGATCGTACGGCACTGCAGCGGAGGGTACATTCATTCGAGCTTCATTCGTGTTTTCCGACAATGCCGTTGTTTATCCCATATCGCGAAATGAGTTTCGGAATGAGTGGCGTGGGAGCGCGTGTAGCGCGGGGGTGCAACGAGTGTGGGGATGTTTGAGAATATAGATGGGCGCGCGAGTTCTCGGAAATGCATATCTCGTATGCCGCGATTGTTTCGCGAATTGAAGAGCGTCGGAAAAACACCGGAGGCTGTAGGTACACGAGGGATCGTAGGGGAGATCAGGGAAGGGTGTAAGAAATGACAACATACTTTTTACCCACAGCCTATTTTTTTCACGCGTCTTACACCCGTAAACCACATATCCTTCCGATTCACGATGTTGCCTTTCGCGAAACTCGCATATAATATGCGCGCGCGCGCGCGCATTAAGAGGAGAAACGAGATGTCGCGAACTCGCGAATCATCTCGATTCGATATTTTGATCTTTACGAAATTTTAACGGATTTCAACGACCGCCGGCCGACTTTTGTCTCCAGCGAATGGAATACAGTTGGGCAAACAGTTTTAAGTTATCGTTTAAAATTCAATATGCGAAGACATCTGCGAAACTTTCCTCGCTCTAACTTGCCTTCAATTTTATATCGCAGATCCCGTGATTTGTTTTTTAAACAAAGATCAAATCGGTATGATAGTACCTTTAGGTGTTCTCGCGGATCCGAAAGTACTTTATCGCTTCTTAAACCATTTCCAATACTTAAGTATTCAAAAGTTACACTTTGCAGACTCGAATGCATAAGTCACACGGGGGACTGCTTAAAAATTCAGAAAGTCAGCACTTTAGTTATTACCAATAGAATGTCATTCTCTCGTCGTGGCGGAATAAATGTATGACTACTTTCAAACGGCTAGTGCGGCAAGAATCGGTAATATCCTCCGAACGCAGCCCTCGGCCTCGCCAAACTATATCTCTCCTATTTCATAACTTTCCCAATTTCAAGAACAGAGAAGCGAGAAAATAGCATATAGGCTCCGAAAAACTCGGGAGCGCGAGTGCCGGGACGGGCGAGAATTTAGGTGAGAATATAGACGCGATATTCCAGCTGAAGCTCAAAAATTACTAAAGTTAAACGGGAAAAACAGCTCTAAAGTTTTCAGGATAACGAGCGAAACGCACTAACGGCGTTAGGGTGCCGTCGTAGAATTTATCGTGGGAGACAGTTGTATCGAGGCAACGGCCGGGACGATAAGTGTTGACCCCTGTTGTGGAACAATTTGCGATTGCTACCTTCAGATAGCAGGCTTAACGTGCGCGTTATCGTCAGCCGTTGCACCCGGTTCATAATAGCAGGCCGCAAATAGGCCATCGACGTCGCGTTTGCGAACAAAAGCAAAACAGCGTCGCGCGACGGGCCAGGCCCCGGCGGATGTCCGAAACGCCGCGCATTCCCGACGCGGATCGTCGGCGATTAATCGAATCGATCGAGCAGCGCGGCGGCGGCGGCGGCCACGGTGGAGCCTCTCGTTTGACAAAGGCCCCGATTCATGCGTCAGCGCACGAGGCCGGAGCGCCGGATCTGAGCGGCGCGCAAAAACCAGTGGCACGCACGGTGCAGCACACTTACCCCCGATCCGTCCGAGGCAGAACAATAACAAGCTGGTCAGACCGATCCCTCGGGTCCAATCCATGATGGTGATCCGGGATTTCTTCTGCCGCCTCCGACCGCAGTCGTTCAACTCTGGGCGGGGGAGAGAGAGAGAGAGAAGGGAGGATCAGAGAGTTAGCGAGAACGCGTGGGCTTCCAGCCGCGTGTGGGCGATCGAAAATCGAACCGCTTTTACGGCTCGCACTGTACTCCGGTTTCCCTTATCGCACAATCCACCCTCGCGCCCGAGCGCGTGGTTCACATCCACTTGCGAACAATCGCGTCGTACTCGCAAAATACGAAAACGACGTCGTCGAGATGAATAATCGTCGGATAAGATCGCCGTCCGATCGACGGTCCGTCTACTGTGTTATATCCCACTGTTTCTTTCTTTCGTCTTTCCCGCTCCGTTTTCTATCACCGAACCGTCTCTCGCCGACTGGAGGCACTGGGGCACCGCGCACTCATCAACCCTCTCACGGCGAGTCACGGCGACACTCACGGGGCACACGCGTCCCGATCGTGCGGCGAGCACGCGTCGCGCGGAAATACCGGGTGGCAGCGGCGGCGAGGAGGCATTCGGGGAGAGATGGTGAGAGAGAGAGTGCCGCGTCCGTGCCCCACGGTGATCGCGTGTGCGGAGTAGTCAGGAGTAGTGGCGGCGGCGCGGCCTACGGGCTTTGGAGCACGGGGCGCCGCGTCTCCCACCCTCGCGCGCGCGGCCGCCGGCGGCACCGCGTAGTCACCCCCTCTCGCACGCCTGGCTTCCTCTCTCTCTCTCTCTCTCGGTCGTTCGCACGCGCGCGCCCGAGAGCAGCCGATGTTGGAGCAGCACGAGGCCGAGATAGGGTACCCCGGCACGAACCAGCCCGAACGAAAGAGTCCGAGAGAGAGAGAGAGAGAGAGAGAGAGGAGGGGTGGGTGGGAGGGAAGGAGAGGAGAAGGGTGAGAAGGAGAGAGCAAGAGAGAGTTCTGCGAGCGCCTGTGCGGAAGTCGCACTCTACGCACCGTCGCAAGACGGACTATTAAAACAGGATGCGGATAGGAATACTTGCGAATTGGTATCGGAGTACCGGATACTTTATTTTCGATACTGACTATTTTTTTAAAGCGATGCCTTATTCTTATCGTCGTAACGAACGATGGATAGATAGTTACAGACTAGACCGAATAGAAGACTAAATAATGTTAACTAATCCCAGGTAGCAAAAGTAGGAAGCGCAACCAGTAGATGAATAATATTTTTAAATTTTTCGTGCACGGTAAAGTATACAAAGACTCTACCTGTTTCTCTACTTCGTGTGTATACGACAAAGTTTCTTTAATTCTTCTACGATAAGTGTATCAATAATTTCCCTCTCAAAGTACACTACATGCATCCTACAGTATACGGTTTTTAGAGTTTCATGTTTTTATTTCGATTAGGAATATATAAATCCGATAGTCGTATGTATATAATTTCTAACACTTGTAGAAAACAATACAGGTTGGCTACATTTTTACTAATATAAGGTAACTAAGGCAATCGAAAAACAGTATTCGAATCCAATTTAGATACAGTAGGAGCAAACAAGCTTTCTCATCAAAGATCTTTTTTACTTTGTTACTGTTGATTACTACTTGCTAGCACTAAGGAACGTAGGGAGACCGATTGTAGCTTTCTCAGTTGCTGGAATGTAGAATGCTTGTTGTATTCTTCTCTGTTACCTGGGTAATAATCAAGGTAAATTATAATTGACACAACTGGCCAAATTTATTAAAAATCTTTTACAACGATTCGACCATGGGTTTTGGTCCTTATCGAGTAGAATGATGTTTCGACCATGGGTTTTGGTCATTAATGATAACAAGTATCTATAAGATCCCCCCTTCCCTGAAAAAAACTGTAAAGAAATTATGCTTGTCAGCATTAATGACCATGGTCGAATCGTTGTAAAAGATTTCTAATAAATTTGGCCAGTTGTGTCGATTATAATTTACCTTGGTTATTTATTTACTGGCAAAGAGAAGACTTTATCTGTGGTTTTAACTAATAACGTTAAATAATGTTAAGACGATAACAATATCTAATAAACGCCCACAATTTTTAAATATATTTTAATGACAAATATTATGTATGTTACATAATATTTTATTTTAATATGTATATTGTATATATATTACCGGCCAAAAACTTGAAATCATATGTAAAATTTGAGAATATTCCAGTGAAACACTAAAAAGTTCGATTCATGCCTTACTTAATATTTTTTCTTAACTTGAAAGTAAATAGGCATTCTATTTGGCAATTAAAATAATTATAATATACGTCGTAATCGTTAAGAAAAGAAAATGTTACTCTATTATTGGAAAATGTAAAAATATTGTACAAGGGTGAGTGAATAATTATCCGAAATGTAGTTTTAAAATTTATTAAAGCATCAATAGAAATTTACGTTTACATTATTTTCCAATATAATCTCTCTGCTTTTCAATATACTTGATTCATCGATGCACAAGCTTTGGTATATCCTTTGAATAAAATGTTTTTGATCGGTCTCTCAGCCACACATGCATCACCTTTTTCATATTTTTGCCAGTGGAAATTGGATGATTTTTTAGGATATCTTTGAATGGATCAAACAGATGGTAATCACTCGCTCTATGGAGTTACTATCTCTTTGGTCCTTTCAAAGATGTCCTAAGAGATCATCGATTTATCACTGACCAAAATATGAAAGAAGCGGTGCATGCATACATTGCTGGCCAAAAATTTGAGACAACATAAAAAATTTAAGAATATTCCAGAAATATTACTTAAAAATCCAATTTGTGCCTTAGTCAATATTTTTTCTATGAAAATAGATAGGCATTATATTTAGCACAGTTCTGGTTAACATAGCATTATTTAATTTTAAGAAAATGAACAACGGTTATAAAGCGTTTTTTCTACAAATATGATAGAATTAAGTTATAAATTAAACAACAAATTAATTAACTTAATTTATAATCATATGTAATAAATTGTAAGTCGACCTAACTGGCAAGAGATGGTATTCTATTAAATACTACGTATCAACCATACGGATTGTGGTCCTCTACGTGTAACAAATTTAATATTAATAAATGCTAAAGCATCTATTATATTCTCCCCTCTCCCCCCGAACATCCTCCCATCACGAAAACTGTTAGAAAATTTATTGCGAAAAATATTACCTCAGCCAGGATTCGAACCTGGACCTCCCTGTACTCCGGGGAGAATATAATAGATGCTTTAGCATTTATTAATATTAAATTTGTTACACGTAGAGGACCACAATCCGTATGGTTGATACGTAGTATTTAATAGAATACCATCTCTTGCCAGTTAGGTCGACTTACAATTTATTACATATGTTTATTACTTACTGGCGATTTAGAAAAATTAAAGTTAATTTATAATGTAGCTAGATTATCTAGATTAGTAAAAAAAAGTGATTAAATGTAAATGTAGTTACTTTGACGAAAGAAAGTATCTACTATTCTTTAGTGCTTTTCAACTTGTAAAAATACTTTTTGTAAAACTTTAAAACATTTTATATTTTATATTTTTCTTTTCATTACAAAACAATGAATAAAATAACAAAAATACGTTAAATTTTAATGTATTTGATTTCATTTCATATAGTAGACATTTTCAATGATCTTGAGCTTTCGGCTGGCAGTGGATATGCACATTATATTATTGTATATACAAGAGATAAATTATAAATAATATTATAAATTATAAAATCTATAATATTACATAATTACTTGCATTAGAGTTCATTTATTTACAACATTATTAACTCTCTCCTTGATTGTCACAAGCCAGCGATACTTCCGAAGGGAAACACCCTCCGGTATCTCGCGATGCGATATCGAATGACTTGACTGAAAGTATCCGTATTCTATTAAGTCTAAGCCTCTCCACGCCGAGTGAGTAAAAGCACATCCGCACTTAAACTTAAGCATTCCTCTAGCCGTGGGAAAACGGATGGGATATCGACCCGGCACTCGCTCGAGCGATACAGCTCCTTGTATCGTACCGACTTTAGTGGCGCGCGAATGGGACCCGAAAAGTTACCCTCCTCCCTATCCCCCGCCATTTCTTGATACCTCTTAAACTTCGGTTAAACTCTTTCTATGGTGACGTAATGCGGTCTACATTCGGGCGAATTCGATATAAGTGCGCCGAGTTATGTGGAACGTTTTTCTTCGGAACTTTAAGTTATGCGGTATGAAGTCAAATACGCGCGCGAGTGGAGAGAAATATATGTACATATATATGTGTATGTGTATATAGATACATGCTAAATCTTGTCTGCGAGCATCGAGATTGCTTCACGCGCTACGGAGTGCATTATACAGTGATGTATCATCAAAGACGATACGTTATAGACAGGTCGAGAGTATCGTGTCTCGTGCAGCTCGACTGCAGTACGAATTTTCTTTTTTTTTCCCCTGCATAGTACGGAGCAAAAGGATCAGACCTTTGAGAAATAAGAGCTGGAAATGTTTCAGTTACCTCCTCTCCTCGTGTTAAATGATTCCGTGTTCAAGCGACGCTTATATCGAATTCCATCTAGCATGTACGGCGTCAGGTTGCACCTGAAGGCGTAGTAAACCGAATGAGAGCGGCGGGGATGTAATCGTAGAGGAAGGCCGAGATATCACGGTGTATGCGTGCGCGCGTGTGTGGGTGTATGTATATGCGCGCGGGGTCACCGCCAAGTAAAATACGAGGGGTACGTAATGAGAATTCCTAATATCAAAAATCAAAGGCGGCCGGGGGTACCGCGGGAAAAACTGCTTTCACTCGATCAATACGCGCATTTTTCGCTTCCGGGGCCGAGACCCGTTACGGGAAACGCAGGGGAGCAGATATATGCGGGAGCATGGAAAGCAATGTTGTGTTTGCGGGCGTCAGGTACAACTGGGAACTATCCTGTGACGGATTTATAGTGCGCGGGGCCCGGCGGCGGCGGCGGCGCCGCCATTTTTCCGAGAGACCCCATTATTGATCTGTCAAAATATTGATCCGGCCTGAGAATGTTCCTTAAATGAAACACACGCGCGGCGACGCGAAATGCAATTAATTAGAGCTACCGTTGGCAACGGCGAAACATCCACGGTATAAATTATCGTAATAACAAATAATTGCTAGTCTGTTTTTAATTATCACTTCTACATATTATAATATCTGCAAACTTAATTGCGTTTTTGTTTGCAATTTAACGGAAATCAAATTGAGAATTCGCATATATTTTCCCCATATTTCTCTCGTTCTCTCGATTCCAATCGAGTGCCGATTAATTTGAGGTCCAGCGATCCGTGCATCTCGAAACGGAGGGAGAGAAGGAGAAGAGAAAGAAATAATTATGCACCGACACGTCCCCCCCCCTTCACTCTCTCTCTCTCTCTCTTTTCCGGGCTGCAGTCTCTCTTTCTTCCCTCCTTTATTTCGGAAGCATGAAGCCCTTGAGCCCTGGCATCGCACGCAAATCCGCCAGCGACGGGACCCTCCGAAGTAATCAGAACCGCGTCTGTTCGCGCGCCCATCCTTCCTCACCCCCGTGTCGTCGTCCCAGATACATCCCCCCTGTCCTGCCTCTTCCGCAGCCCCGCGGGCCTTCTTGCCCGCCCCGCGTCCGTCCGGCACGTCCGGGTGCGCCATCGCGGCTCGGCACGCAAACGTGCGCCGCGTTCCGCCGCTGCCGATCCCCGAGCTTCCGCTTACATCGCCAGCTCGCTGTTTATAAACGGGAATGAAACGAGCGGAGCGGCGGGTGTCCGGGAGAGCGAGGTTGGACCGGCCAATGCGGATGACCCGGATCGGCGTATGCGAGGCGCGTGAATGCCGAGGACCCGGAGTCGTTTGTTTCCTCCCCCGCGGCCGCCGCCCCCTGCGACCGTGGGGCACGCGGATCAGATTAAGGGCGCCCGCGCCCGCGCGCGCGCGCGCGCGCGCCGAGAGACTAACGACGGGATTAGCGATGCGACGGGAGATAGACGCCCGCCGTTGGCCCGATACCATTGTCGCGGTCTATCTATCGCGCCGCCGTGACTAGCCGCATCGCTAGTCAACGCCGACAGCGGACGACGGGGAATCACGGCGCGGTCCCCCCCTCGCGCCGCGCGGGGTCCGGTTAATCCGCGCGGGGACGCGTCGAGGTGTCGACGTCGAGGTACGTCGACGGTAATGAAATTACTCGATACTCGCCGCCACAACGCACCACACAAACGGACGGAGCATTAACAGTCGCGCTTAGTTACCGGTCGCCGCTGATAATAGACGCGGACGTTGGCCCTCCAGATCCTAATTTCGTGGTTTCGACAACGACGGCGGCCGGCCGCGCTAAGAAGCACGGTCGGCTATATCAACGCTCTCACCCGGGCTTTTATCAGCGTGTCGCGATAAAGCGGATAAAACTGTAATTTCTTCGCCGCGATATCGCGTCACTATCGGACGACGTTAGCGTTAAATCAAAAAGTCCCGGCGCGCGCACCGCTAATTACAGGCGCTGGTGGACGAGGCTCGCACGCCGAGTCGTCGGACCGTAATTCCGCTGGCGTGACGTATCGCAATGTCGATATCGTCGAATATAACGAAGTTATTTGATACTCGGCACGAGAGGAAAGACATTAGGGGGAGCATCGGCACAATCACGGCTACGGTGCTGCTTCAATGGTATACAAGGATGCGGCCTTGCGGAACGTAATTTCAAGACGATGACGTCGTGAACATAATGAAATTACGTGGTAGTTAGCCCGAACTAAATTGACGTGGGTACACAGCCACTTGCTATTGACCAATATAGCGTAAGAGTACACCCCCTTCAGATTATCGACTTCGCTAATAAGATTTAAGGGCTCGATGGTACTCGCTGAGAATAATCAGAGAAATCGCTCAAAAAAGAAAATCCCAGCCTTCGATTCGCACGATCGCTAGATTACACAGACAGGGGCGTAGACAGGATTTTATTTCGGGGGGATTTAAAAAAGACAAAATCGCAGAACATCTCATAACCTTTTTAATTAAATAAGATAACAATGTTGACTAGAAGCATGCGTCTAGGTTTTTTAGATAATAGAGAGTTTTT
>NJRQ01000206.1:88117-104362 GCA_003063805.1 Aphaenogaster ashmeadi | reverse complement strand
GTGCATGCGTGGCTGACAACGAAACCGAAAACTTTTTTTCTGAAGGTATAAACACTCTGATGCAACAATGGACTAAGTGCGTTGAAAAGCAAGGGGATTATGTGGACAAATTATGTATTTGTAAGTTCTCCATTGTAGTTATAATAAATTTAAAAAATAGAGTGCGGATAAATATTGACTGACCCTCGTATAAAACAATATTTGTGAAACGTTCTAATATTAAAAGAAAAATGGGTAATTATACACATCGACCTAGAACATGGACTGCGCTATCCCTACTTTACTCGTATATGAAACAAGGTCCAGAAGAATGAGCGAGAAAGCAAGTGACCGCGGACTATCTCTGTCTCTATCTATGAATCTGATTGGTTAAAAATCGATTTGCACAGGAACGTAAGAAAAGGATAGATATAAAAAAAGGATAGATATTGGCCGCAGACTCGTGCTGTTCTTCTTCCACATTGAGACTAACTTTCGACTTGCGTTGCGCAGTCCATGCTCTAGACTCTAGGTCGATGATTATACATATTAGCGGCGACCTCACCGATTTCAATGAACTTGACATATGTTATCAAGGTCATCGCCTTGAGTAAGGGCCCGAACGCACAAAATGCATAGCGTAGCATAAGCATAACATAAGACCGCTAAACCAATGAGCATCCAGCATAAAGTCGCCATATTGATTTACCTAAGATGCTCATTAGTCCAGCGGTTTTATGTTATGCTTATGCTACGCTATGCATTTTGTGTGTTCGGGCCCTAACAATCAAAACGTTATAATCATCGCTCATTGTTTGTTAAAAAGTTATTTTAAAAAAATATAACAGTCATCCTTAGTACTACAGGGCATAATTTTGCTTCCTCTTTTTTCACCCTCACACTGAAACAATTAAATTAACAAAAAATGAAAAGAATTTTCGGACATCGCGTATATGAGAAATATAAACTTAAATATATCTTCACGTTATGACTATAACGAAAGAATTCAAGCTTTCTTTAATATTATGTCGGAGATGTATCTAATATGTGGAGATAATAATAATAATGAATAAACCCTTCTAATTTCACAATTAATTGTAATTAACATTATTTTTCTTTTATCTTCTTTTCACACAAAGTATATGCGTGAGCGGGGGATGGGCTCCACCTCCGCCCCCGCACTCCCCTTCCCCGAAAAAAACCTAATCCCCAAATCTATATTTCTGATTTATAACTAAAATTTGATTTGGGTTAGATTAGGTTTTTTCCGGGTAAGGGTGCAGCCTACACGTGTACTGTATCTACACACACATATCAGCAAATTACTTTCTTTAGCACTGACACAAACTGGTATATTTTTCATACTTTTTTTATTAATAACTTCTTAACAAACAATGAGCGAACAGTTAAAATCTTTTGATTGTTAATCAGGGCGATAACCTTGATAACATATATCAAGCTCACTGAAATCGGTGAGGTCGCCGCTAATATATATAAATTATTTATCGAAAGGTGACTCTTGCCATGGTAAAGCCAGTAGCACATACAAAAACGTAAGCAATAAGACGTAAGCAGTAAAGAAATCGACATTTTTATTTGCTACTGCTTACGTTACTGGTTTACTGTTTGATCGCGATTGGTCAATTTACTTACTGCTTACGTATTACCAGGGTTGGGAAGTAACGCGTTACTTGTAACGCCGTTACCGTTACAGTTACTTTTTTTAGTAACGAATTGGTAACGACGTTATATTTTCTCATTAGTAACGGTAACGGTAACGCAGTTACATTTTGTGGGTAATGGTAACGAATATAATCGTTACTTTGTACATGTACAATACAATGTTCGGAAAGGGCATAAGCGAATTTTAAAAGAATGGAACGTTGTGTTTGATCATGTTGCGATTAATCATGACCACTATAGATCTCGCGTTGAACAAATCAATTAGCAGTATAGACAGTCGGATGTCATTATAAAAAAAAGATCATTAAAATTTAGCGAAAAAGTAACGGAAATTGTAACGACTCGTAATATTTTTAGTAACGATAACTATAACGAGTTACTTTTTCCAATGGGTAACGACTAACGGTAACGAGTTACTTTTTTGAATGAGTAGCGAGTAACACGGTAACGAGTTACTTTGTAAAAGTAACTTTCCCAACCCTGCGTATTACTGCTTACGTTTTTGTATGTGCCACTGGTCTAAAAGTTCCAAAAGACATATGGGAACAATTTCCACAGCGTTTGGCAGTGTAAGAAACGATCTCGAAATAGGAAAAAGATTACGAACCTCTGTGGTGTACCGCAAGTATTTGCAATGTACATTGTCAAACTTGGAGACTGGGCGAACCGTATTGTGCTTGTTGCTCGGTACAAAAGTCGTGGATACACGTACACGTATTGCACACAAGATGTCCCGCGCGAGGGTTAACATGCCGGAAAATGTTGAGACGACCGCAGTGCGGTTAGACCATGCAACGTTACAACCGATCTGTCTTCCGGCGACCCATCAGAACGGGCCGCAATGCCGAATCTGTGTGTCCCCCGTAAAACGACAACGTTACTTTCGTCGCATCGCCGCGGATAAGGCTGGGTCTACAATAGGTGTAGTAAGCTTTAAGCCCTAAGAAATTGACCAATCACAGTCGAATGTGAGGAGAATAATCGTCTGTGATTGGTCAATTCTTAGGGCTTAAAGCTTACTACACTACTATTGTAGACCCAGCCTAATGTATGCGACTGTTACACGACGGCTGTGCTGTAACGCCGTGGCCGGCGGCGGAGCCGATTCGAGTCGTTTGTTTCGAAAGTAAATCAAACCTCGGATGCGGTACGCTCCGCGTTCGTGCCTCACGTTTAACGTTAAACGCGGCCGACTCGACGCCGGGCGATTTATTTGCTCGATATGAAGATCGTATCCGATGTCGACCGCGACCGGAGAGTGATACTGCCGCATTTACCTTCAAATGCGGGATGTGGATGCGGGCTAATGAATTTAATCCCTTCCGGTTCTGTGCGAATCCAATTGGTTGTTGCGCATATTATATACCTGACGTATGCTAATTTCCAGTTAAACATCCGATCAAAAATACATTTTCAGTTTTAACATTTCGATCTTAATATCGTAGCTTTAATTATTAAGAGGGAAAAAAATTAAAGCTCGCTATGTAAATTAAATTACGAAAAGTAAATTGAAAATATATCCCAACCCACATGTTACATGTTATCCCTTTTCATTACGGTTTTTAATTAACATATAAATGCGACTTTCATCTCCTCGTTATTATGTTCCATTTTTAAAGTAGCCTATTTGCTCAGCAAAACGCAGTGCTGGAATACGAATTGACGCGGTCCATCCGCTTTAACAAGGTCTCCCCCCCCCAATCTGATTTACGCGATTTTCAAAACGAACGGGTCGTTTATGACACACATAATGATCGATTTCCTCGATTCGCCAGAACAAAAGGTCGAAATTCGGCACCGCGGCGGTAGAAATGATTCGGACGAAGGGAAATGTATTTACAGGGAATCAAGCATCCTATTTATTACGCAAGCGGGCCGACAATAGTGCCGAAATAAAGCGCCGGCCGGCCGGCTACAAAAACGCGGAAATTATGACGCCGTTCGCCCGTACGGAATGGACGCTGCACGCTTGCTCGCATATTTCTGTTTTGCGTGCTCCCCCGTGTGTTTTGTCGTAATAAAGGTTACGCGCGTCGAGACGGAAAACGGTACGCGAGCTGCGCGCCGATGGAAACTCGGCGCGGATTCCGCCGCCTTGAACAGGAAAAAAAATCGTCGCGGAGACAAAACGACGTACTATTGTCGGACGGCGACGTTAAGTTCCCTATAATAGGTGGATCTACAGATTCACGGCTGCGTGAATTGCTCGATTCACAAGTTGTCAGGTATGTAGATCTGCAAGCCCGTAAATTATTGAGTCCACGTAAATCCGTAAAGCGAACTTCATTCGTTAGTAGTTTGGCAGCTTCGCGAATCTATGCGTTGTTAAAGCCCGCAGATTACGCTATACGTATATCGATGAAAATTATGAATCTTATATTTAGACATCCGCGCGAGCACATGCAAATCCAGCGCACATTTCAAATTCTAATGATGACAATACTATGATTAGAATTATCGACATCGATTGTAACGTGACACTTGATATCTTCATGCTGCTATATTCGGAGGATTCGTTCGTTAAAGCGAATCTGTGGGGCCACTTCGTTTTGATATATTCCATCCTCTTATTTCTATAAAACTACATGAACAGAACGATTTTGCTGAAGTATCTAAAAATGTAGCTACTCTCTTAAAGTCAATCAGTGTATTATAACTGAAAAGCAGTGAATAGTCACTGATGATCATAGTTATAAGTATAGCACTGCAAATCAGTAAAATACTGCTGATAGAATCAGTTCATTACAACCACTATTTCCGTCAGTATCTGACTGCTAAAAACAGTTGTTATGCACAGTAAAATCAGTGATATATACTACTTAGATCAGTAGATCTTAACTACTACAACAGTGAATATGAATTAATAATCTCAGTTGTTGATATAATGCATTTGCATTTGCTCGATTTTTGCTCCTAGTGCTTCAATAGACAAATTTTTTATTTTATCCATTTCAGTCTGAAATATAATAAAATTGAGAATAAATATTAAAGATAGAAAGAAAAGTTTACGTGTCAGCGTAGTCGTTTTATTATATTTCAGACTGAAATGGATAAAATAAAAAATTTGTGTACTACGTAGTACGTACACAATCACTACAAGAATAGCGGAAAAGTCACGATAATAAAATATATCACACTAATTTATAGCCGCATAAGAGCGTTGTTGAACTTATCAAATGCCATCAATCGTTGCGGATGGATTTGCAAACGAGGTGGTTGAAGAAATATGATATGTAATCACTTCTAATAACACAATCGACCACCGTGTAATTCCGTTATGATCTCGCTGTTTGCTCTTAAGCATCTACCACCTTATATATATATTTATATATATTCCCTTCTTATATTTAATATTTATTATTGATATTTTCACTGATATATAATGATACTCAACACTGCTCACTCTAGCAGCGAGAAACGTGTTGAAACTGGCATCACTAGCTGCGGTAATGATACTCAACACTGCTCACTCTAGCAGCGAGAAACGTGTTGGAACTGGTATCACTAGCTGCGGCGCAGTCGCGGGCGCCGTAAACAAAAGAAAAGTATCGCCCAGAAACAAACTGAGCTCTTATTGGCTCGCGGTCTACTGATTTTGCAGTAAAATATTACTTCCACTGGCTAAAATCAGTCAAATGTAAGACAGAGAACCAAGGTGGGAGTATTTTTACTAAATAGCAGTAAATAATTCACTGATTGTCGGTGACGTACTGTTTTACTAATTCAATCAGTGATATTTTCACTGATTGACTTTAAGAGAGTAGATACAGATCAGAAAATAATTATGTTGGACCATCCAAAATAATTATATAGGACGCTCAAACATAACGACAATGCTGCAAAAAGTTTTGACATCCTAGAAAACAGCTTGAGCGTCCTACATAATTATTTTGGATCGTCCAACGTAATTATTTTCTGATCTGTATCTGACTAAATTTTTAGATACTTGAGCAAAACCGTTCTTTCCGTGTACCTCTAGCTTTGCTTAAAACAGATATTGATTGTTTTAATTAATTGGAATGTATTGGAATGTACAACTCTGTCGGCGGGAAGTTGCCCGTTGCAGCAATATTTAACTTAAACTTGCATAGACTACACTCGACCGACACTCGCCGGGCATTGTTCGAATTTCTACGAGTACAAAAACTTGTAATGCAAGTAACTTCTCGCGCAAGTCCCGGTGCTAGTTGTTCTTCTGTGTTTTATCAAAGCTGAGATTGGAAAGTTGCGAGGGGGAGAAAAAAGCACCCAGCCGTACTTGATAAGAATCTGAAACAGTTTTCGTGTAACGCACATCGCGATGAAAGAGAAATAACAATAATGTAGAAATATTCTCAGAAAAGCATGTACATTGTACGTTATACTGTTCATTACGATATTTCTGAAATCTGCTTCTCATATCTATTTTAAGCTTAAAATCTTTATATACTAGAGTGAAAAGCATTGATATAAAGCGAAAAGCATTGATATGAAAAATAAGTAGAAAAAATGACTTTAATTGGCTTAAACCAGAGATCTTGCATAAAGAAAAACACACTAGAAAAAGAGAAATTACAGAAATGTTTTTCATCAAGAAGCATGAAAACACAGTTAGCTTACAAAAAGACACTGATAATTTGAGCGCGCTATTGACAAAGTAATTAAATCAATATAAACTGTCTTAATGACTTACATTTCACTTTCGTTATTATGGCTCAGTCTGCTGATAACCGTTGGTGTGCTAAGACCTACTTTCTGTGGAAAAAACTTTAGACTACCTCAATTCTTTTATGACGACTATTTTTTTTTATTAATGTATTAATCGCACTTGAGAAGGATCGAAACCTACGGTCGAAACGTAGTGCACCATTAAATATATCTGGCCAGTCCGGTCGAATCGAATTATAGTTGTTTTCTTTATATTTTTTATCTAACTGTGACACTTTACATATGTAAATTTTTTACTTCTCACCACCTCCTAATACCTACTGTCGAAAACTGTTTTTATCTTTTGGGTATCGTAGATTTTGTATTTAATTGTCTTTTTAGTTCTCTGGACTTTTGATATATTGTTGGCACATTGTCATTTCCATTGGATGTAATTGTGTATGATCCATACAACTATTTTTAATCTATTCATTTGAGATGGACCAAAATCCATGGTCGAAACGTCGTGAATATTCATTTAAATAAAATTTGGCCAGTAATATAAAATTTGTCGAAACAAATCTCCTCTGTGGTTTGTTACTCACTGGCGAAGAATATTTCACCTCTTGTTTGTTTAAGTAGAAAAATATTTGAAATCGACGTAGAAAATAATCTCTTTAATGTACCTGCTCCGACATAATTTGAATGCAGCATTACAATGTAATTCGAATGGTACTCTATCAAAATATCGGAACAAGCGCTACAATTGTACGTACTTCATGATTTATCAATTCACCCATTGATGGTTCATCCAATTTGTCGCGAATGATCGACAATAGGATAATAATCGCTCGATTGGGAGTGTGGTCGGCGAAATCGAAAGGCTGCGATGATCACGACGTATTAAGCTACGCGCCGGGGAGAAAAGTGCATATCCGATATTTCAAATCCCTGCGACATTATAAACGTCGCGCGTCGTTACGGGAAAGTGGAGGGTAAATAAATTAAAGGGAAGGACCGGTGGAGCGAAGATACTCACGGCGCGCGCGAATCGGCCGCTATCTTAAATATTTTTATGCTCGTAAAACACGATACGCCACCGCAGCGTGATCGATAGCTCTGGCCGAAAACGACGAGGTGAAGAGGACTATACATCTTACTCCGTAACGACGTATCCGATACTTTCCCGGCCGTCGGATTAAAAAGCTCCAACGGTGCACTTGGCGCATATTTCAATCGGGGCGCAACAACGTCAAAACTTGGCGTAAGCTGCGAACGAACCGTGCTCCTTCTTTTTTTTCTTTAACCCCTTCGAGCCTTCAGCGACGTCGGGGAAGCGTTACGACGGCAAAATCTCCGTGATAGAAGCGGGATAACGCTTTTTAAAAATACTCGGGGATAAGCCGCACAATTATCGGTCGGCGCGCGGCTATTCATCACCACGCGGAGTTTATGAGTTTTTAATTAGTGTAATTTTCGTGCGTTCATTCATTAAGCAAAATGATAGATCTTTCCGCGTAATTGGTTTTCAAAAATGAATCACAATTATTGCCCTATATATAGTCCAATTTTTCTCCACAAAACCGAAAAATTGCGACGAACAAACACGCACGCGCGATTGTTTATTATTATTTACCTAATTGGCCAATGATAATTCAATAATTTTCTCCTGCCAAATTACGGGAGTATACGGGACAGTCCGGTATACATGCGTACTAATTTTTTTTTTTTTTTTTCGGAAGTGCAGCTGATATCGGAACGGTTAAAGGGTGAATACGTGATCGGCGTTCGCTGCAATCCGATGGCGCTCCGTTCCGAAAACGAGAGGGACGATTACGCCATGAATCTTAAACGACGTAAGTGCCGTTAACGTAATTGCTTTATCGCGACGGTAATTCAGCTACGTTAATGCGTTTACGCCGCTATCGCGAGGGAGAAGGATCGGGACGTGCGTCGCGACGTTATCCGTCGCGAAGCGGGTCGGATCTAAGAAAAATATAGCGGTATCCGGAAAAAGCTCGCACACACGTATCTCCGGACCGAGAGAGAAAGAGAGAAAGAAAGAGAGAGAGAGAGAGAGAGGATGATATCGAATTTACAGAACGGCTCTCCGGAGAGAAGAGCGCAGAAAATGCGGAGATACGTGCAATATACACGGGATGTCTCAGAACTGTTGCCGATCATAAATTTGATGATAAATTCTTTTGGCCAGTTGGAAGAGAATTTTCCTCCGAAAAAAGTCTTGAGGACGGCCCGTCGATGCCGTCGATGTCTTCCCTTACGTCTTCCTTAAGAAACGCCTAGCGTTTAAGGATGTTCAGGCATTACGACTAAAATGATGAAAACTCGCTGAAACCAATTGGATTCTGTAGATTTCATCATAAAGAAGATTCTAAAAAATTTAATGTTACTTCTCTAAGGCTCAATGATACAAAATCTAAAGAAATTAAGGAGAAAGCCAAGTATGAGCCAACGCCGATATTAGGGCGTACAAAATTGTTATTTATTGATCAAAAATAATTTACAAATAGACATGTCTATTTGTCAATGTTGTTACAAATTTGTAACAAATTTGTAACAAATGTCAAATTTGTTACAAATAGACACTGTCTCTTTGTAAATTATTTTTGATCAATAAACAACAATTTTATACGCCCCAATATCAGCGTTGGCTCATACTTGGCTTTCTCCTTAATTTCTTTAAAAAAAAGATTCTGTCAAAGTTTGAAGCTGTTTAGAAAGCTTGTTACTGAAAAAATTAAATAATAAAATTACATGTAGTCTTATGGAAAATGGGGCAAAAATTATTATATATATATATATATCTCTCAGTGAAAAATGATGAAAAAAAAATGAAATTTTGCAAGCAGAATGATTAAGACTACAAGCTTGTTACTGAGAAAATTAACGTCCGGTTTTATTGTTACATCATGATTTTTTATTGAAGAACATCGTTTTTATCGTTATATCATGATTTTTTATTAAAGAACATTATATTTTATTTATTGCGCACTGTCGCCAGCGCTTGACTCTTAATTGCCGTTTTATGCTTTGTTATTTGAGAAAATTAAATAATATAAAATTACACCTAGTCTTATGGAAAATAGGGGAAAAATTATTATATATCTTAGTGAAAAATGATGAAAAAAATATGAAATTTTGCAAACAGAACAATTAAGACTACAAGTTTGTTACTGAGAAAATTAAATAATATAAAATTACACGTAGTCTTATAGAAAATGGGGGAAAAATTATTATATCTCACAACAGTGAAAAATGATGAAAAAAATATAAAATTTTGCAAGCAGAACGATTAAGACTACGTAATTGTCTATACCAATTCTTAGCTTAATTAGGAGACTCGTTTTTTTATTTAATAATGTTTATGTTTATGTTTATGTTTATTGTCTCGACTCGCTTACATACGCTCAAATACAGATAAGAAGACTATGAATGACATGTACACTATCGAATGCCATGCAATGCTGCCAAAAATACGAAAAATGATTTATCTCTTGAAACTGATTGTACATAAGCAACTTAACTTTTAGCGGGGGAAAAGTACTTGTACCGCCTGAACATCCTTAATCCTTTGCGGACGGGGAGCGCATGTTTACATGCTCTCCGCTTATATTATAGAAACTATTAGCTCGATTTTTATGAAACTTGAAATACAGAAGTTTTTTGATGGCCCTCTTCAATTTTGAAGTCAAAAATTTGAAATTCACAATGGCGGATCCAATATGGCCGACGTCGAAATGGTCGAAAAATGAAAATATCATTCAATTTCCATGAAACTCATATTATTGAATGGTATTTTCATTTTTCAACCGTTCCGACGTCGGCCATATTGGGTCGGCCATGTTAAATTTCGAATTTTTGACTTCAAAATTGAAAAGAGCGCCATCAAAAACCTTAGTAAACTGCAAGTTTCGCGCAGATCAAATGATTTAAAAAATTTTGATCTGCCATTTTGGATTACAACATTTCGAAATTCTACTCTCTAAATCTGAATCAGTGAATAGTCACTGATCGGCAGTGACTATTCACTGTATGCATCAGTCTAAAGTATGCCACTGAAAATCAATGAAATTCAACTGGAAAATTAGTAAAACTTGGAATGCTGAATGAATCAGTGAAAGTATACTGATTTACTCAGTGAAAACTTCACTTATTGATTAGTGAATGTACCGCGTGAGAAAAAGAATTAGCTACTATAGCAAATCTACTCGTAAATATAGATAGCTAACATTTTTTGCAGCGAGAGCTACAAATTTGCAATAGTAACAAAACCTTTTGTTAAAGTTTCGCTGAACCTTTTGCTACTTCAGTAATAATTGGCTCAGGTTTTGCTATAACTATTGCTAAATTATAACTCTCACTGTAAACCATCTTAGCTATCCATATTTACAACAAAATTTGCAGCTAGTCCTTTTTTTCACTGATACTAATATAACGAAGGTGATACATTACTTCTCTTCTACAATCATTTTCACAGATAATATTAACGCAACAGACACTGAGCACGCACGAACATGTCTCGGAAGCCACTAATAAATAAGTGAATAACGATACTTATAACGATATAAGCTTACTGGCGAATTAGTAAGCTTTGCCGTTCTCGCTGATTGCGCAGCGCGTTCGGCCCTGTTTTACTGATTCAATAGCGATGCAAGACGTCACTGATGCAATCAGTAACTTTTCCGCTGATTCAGATTTAGAGAGTAAGGTCAGGTCCGGATTCAGCGATTCCAAAAACCCCTAAAAATACTATAAGCTCTTACATAATTGATCCTCTAGCAACCCCCCGTCCTGAAAGGGTTAAATATATGCAAAACGCAAAATATATGCAAAATATCGAATTCGCTACGTCGGACGATATACAGATGGCAGGGAAACGCCCGAATCTCTCGACACCGCGCAGGGATGGCACGTCGATTTAGGCGGTATAAAAAATCGCTCTGTAGCTGTCATCGTGCCATGACGCGCTGCGACCCGGCCCGGGGGGGCACCTCCAGCCGTGGAGCATCCTCGATCCCGGGGAGATTTATTATGTCCCGATATATTACGCGCGGGGCGGATCAGACCACGAAATAAATGCACATACGCTCGCCCGCCCGCCCGCGAAGATGGATATACACGCGCGGGCGTACACGGAAATAATTAATAATGCATTCGGCGGTGCGGCCGCGCGGCGGGGCCGTTACATAAGTAACGTCGCATGCCACGCTCGGGAGAGCAAAGCGATTACAGCCCGGTTCCGTTTTTCAATGACGATCAAATCGGCCGTACATGCGATATTATAATGCTTCTTAGTCCCCGACATGCGAACGTCGGCCGTTCGTTATTGGCCGTCGCCGCGCGCACCTCGTACACTCGGATTTGTTATTAATTATTCGCTTAATCACGCCCTAATTTGCCCGTATCCGTGCGGCCGCATCGCCACCGCACCGGGATACACCGGGAGCATAATCGCGATTTATTTATGAGAGTGTATAGCGCGGTGGACCACAGGTCCACCAGCGGACTTAAAGGGAAGACAATTTCGCGGTGAGCTCTGTTTGAAGTCTCGAGAAATTGGCCGCGTTCTTCATTATGTATTTTCTCATCAGGCATCTGTCAGAAATTCATCTGATACTCGCCTGCTCGGTAATTCGGTAGCGATAACAATTACGCGATCGAGTTGCATTGTTGAATGGAGTTTGACAATATGGAGAATGCCAATATTGAACGAGCTTGTTGTCGAAAACGTGTTCATCGCTCTTACGTGTAGACTTAATGCGAGAACGGGTTGAGATTCCTGCGATACTTAAAACTGGGTTAACCTGGTTTACCTCGTTTGAATATAAAGTCGTTGCGGATCCCGACAGGGGCGTTTCTGAAATCGATAATGTAAATTACAGGACGCCTGTTAAGATACAGCTTAAACGTCGGCGCAAACACGGGAGATGACGGAGACGAAGTGGCGCAAAATAATAAGGGCCACGCAGAGAGAGAGAGAGAGCAAATATTGGGATCGAGCGGCGCGCAAATAAAAGTAGACAGGATCGGGGAGAAGGAGGTCGAGAATCGGGGAGGTGTGCCCGTAGGATTCGCCGGTGGTGCGATTGAAATTAAACCTCGATAAATCGCGCGCGAGGGAGAACGGGCGGCAGGTATCCGCCGCCGCGATGCCTCCCGTCCCACCGGTCCAGAAGGGTGGGAAAAGAGGGAAGGAGGAAAAGAGACGTTAAGGGAAAGATATGATCGTAGGGGAAGAACGGCGCGGAAGGGTGAATAAAAAGCTCCGAATTCGGAGCGGAGCGCCGCGATTTCCCTTCTGTCCCACGTAGGAGAACGTCAAACTTCGCCCGTACTCGGCGGGCGAGATCTATCCCCCTGCTTTATGAAGAGCCGACCGGACGGACCCGGTGGTTCCCCTCCTCCCTCCGTTCGCTTCCTTTCTCTCCCCGTTCCCTTCCCTCCACCGCTCTTCCTGCCGTCTTCCCGAGACCGACGATATTATGGCCGTCGACGGAAATTGTTCCGACAAGCGCGTCCTGATTTCTGGCGATATCGGGCCGTACCGACGCGTAAGTGCCAGTAAATGCTCCTTCCTCGTGGCGCAATCGGGGTGAGGGGAGCGCCTCGACGTCGGAATCACACCCCGGGAAAATGCACGACCGCCCGTCCGAGAGATACGCTCGGCCGCACGCGGAATTTCGCCCCGCGATTCGCCCGTCCGTTTTCCCCGAGCGCGAGATCAGAATTCCCCGAGGTAGCCTAAATTGTGCAGACGGAGATCCCGGCCAGCAACGGCCGAGGTAACTTTACTTTCAATTCACAATCGCGATTTTAAACGATCCGCACATCCCTTGTGTCTCAAAGGGGACATCGCTCCATCTGCGCTGTCGTCCGTCGACGTCGGCGACGGATCCGCCGAGCCATCCTTTATCCGGCTAGGTTTCTTTTGACCGACTCTCGAAGGTCTTGATATATATCCATTATATACCGGGCGTACCGTGCGAGTACGCCAGCGCGTCTCCCGATAAAGTACTTTATCCTACCGCGTTGTCCCGCTCAGCCACCCGTTCTCGATTACGGCGCGCTTGACCCGGCTAAGTCCGCTTATAGGATCAATGACACACATCGGCTTTTCGACGGTGTGTTCTGATTTCGCGCTCAATGCCGGTGTATTTCCGCAGGCGGGTTGCTTGTACGACCGGCCCGCCTCGCGGATGGTTGATCGATGCGGAGGCGAGACGCGTGTCTGTCGCTCAATGCCAAGTTGTTTCGAAGTACGCCGAGTGGAATTTCGGTCTCGGGACATGCCGCTGACTCGTCGTCGCAGGCTCCGCCGCGCCGGAGATAGAGAGACCGGGAGAGCGAGAAAGGACGAGGGAACGAAGTCGAATTACTTCGGTTATCGTTGTCAAGCTTGGAATTGTTGCCAGCGCTCGCGCGGCGCGACGGAATTATTTAAGCGCGACCAAGAAATATGAGCCGTTTAAAGTGACGGTGGCGGAGATCCCGAGAGGATCTCGCTAAAGTAGCCGCGAATGTGTCGGCTTCCGTCCCCGATTAATCGCACGATCGTATCTAACAGGAGGAGCGTTTCATCCTTACCCCATGGTAACTACAATAAGAGTCGTAAGTCGTAAGTCGTAAGAAATTGACCAATCACAGTCGAATACGAAAAGAATAATCAACTGTGATTGATCAATTTCTTACGACTTACGACTACTCCTATATTGTAGACCAGGGGTTATCCTGAAGAAACGACTTCAGGAATGCGAATATCGCACGTCGGAAAAAAAGTGCATGCGACTCTTCACACGATCTCCGATCTGATTTCCGGGGGGTAGATCCGATTATCCCGCTCGCTCGTAATTGGATCACTTTACAAGATTACAGCCCTAATTCTGCGAATTTTGGAGAATACTTCTCCATAATTCCGACGCTAATGTAATTTCATCCTGAATGCGCAATGTTACGGGACAATGCATTTCAGATGGTCGCTACATGTTACATTGAATACGTAAAGGGATATTACCCGGTCATCCGCCCCGTCTATCCAATCCGGCTTTTAATTAATTATTCATGCCTCTGAAAACTGATACATCTTCGAAGAAACGGCGCCGCTTTCGTGGGATCTAAAATCCCGTCGCTACATCACATTTCGCGGCTATAAACGGAAAGAAATCGACGATCGTTGAATTATTCCGAGATTCTATTATCGCCAGGCGAGAGTGGCGCGCGAGCGCCGTGCTAATTTACTTACATGCCCTGTAACTCATTATTACGGCTGTAAATCTGCCGCTAAAATTGTGCTCGCGAGGAGATGAAACATGAATATTTAAGGCTCTTTGCCCGGATTAAGAGATCCGGTATTCCTTGAATAACGAAGCCCGCCCCCCCCTGCTCTCTCTGTCTCTCCCTCTTTCTCTCTCCCTCTTCTTCCATCCCCTCTCGCCCTGCCAGTTTCCTGCGCCACCCTTTCTTACCCCGTCGCTCCACCGCCGCGATTCGGTGCCGATGCACCCGGAGGCCGTAAACGTCACAAAAAGAAACGACGCGGTGCCTCTCGCTTCTGCCGCTCGCGATCTGCGGAATTACACGGTTTTCGCGCGGGTAAGCGAAGCCGAAGGAAATATTAGCCGCTGGTGCGAGCGAGACGGGCGGATATCGATTTTCGGTCGCGCTAATAAATAAGCGCATGCGTCCCGCGCGGCGCTTATACCGGGTGTACCGTCGGAATGACGAAACGCCGTTGCGTCGCGTCGCTCTCGTCCGTGGACTCCCAATGCGGCCTCGAGAAAATTATACCTCGAAAGCCCGACTCTCGACACGCGACTCCTCCGGTCTCTTCAGTGTCTCTTTCCCTTTGCATTCATACTATTTGACGACCGCTGGCTTTCATGCTCGCACCGGACGCGCGGCGGGCACGAACATTTTTGCCCGGCTGTTGCCAATTTTCGACCTTGGCGTAGGAGAGGGGGATGAAGAAGGAGCCGTGTTTTGTGACATAACAGACATCTCGAGCCGGAGATTTACTTAAGGGGGGAGTCCTTTGTAAAAATGTACCTAATACATGTAGACCTTTCTTTAGAAATTTCCCACACACACCCTAACAACCGGTGCTAATTAAAGCTTTCTTGATTGACGTATTGATAAACTAATCGTTTTGTACACTTGAGACTATAAACGCGTTTTTCTCGAAACAACATTTTTCAAATATATTTGCGGGTCAAATTATTTTTTTTTCTAATTAACCGATTGACTTCCAACTTGGCACAGATCTTCAAAACAACTTTCTTTTGGCGCTGAACCTTTGAAAAAACTTTTTGGTTTAACCAATTTTTTGTAATTCCCTGAAAATAATGCAAATTTTTGGTAAAAATCGATACTTTTACTTTGACAGGCCGCCATTTTGTTATTTTCATACTTTGAGGTATTTTGGTGGTTCAGTACCAAAAACAACATTTAACGAGTACAACGAACTTTGAATTTTTAACTTCAGCCCTGTAGGACGGAAATGAGAATTGCCGCAAATCGACCATGTCGTCGCGGACGATCATTGGTTGAAATGTAATAGCGGGAGAAGGAGGAGCTCAATATGGATGTGAAATTTCACAGACATTCATAAAATGTATATCTTTTGTGTGTCCAAAGTATAAAACGATTGAGTAAATAGTTTTCCTCCAAAAAATTCCTAAAAACACCTTATTTTTTCGATTCCTACACAAGACTCCCCCCTTAACTAACTAGCACGCTGAAACCATCGACATATATATATATATAGTATGGACTACGCGATCCCTATATGAAAGCCTTCAAAAAGTGTCCGGTAGAATTAGACAAAGAGAGAACGAGGTGCAGGTCAATTGCTCTCTCTTTCTAACGCTTCTATTGGTTGCTTTTGTCCCTACCCAGAGGCTGTAAAGGACGTACACTGAAAAAAAAATTCTTGGTAAACTT
>NJRQ01000206.1:62906-75021 GCA_003063805.1 Aphaenogaster ashmeadi | reverse complement strand
GAGAGAGAGAGAGAGAGAGAGAGAGAGAGAGAGAGAGAGAGAGAGAGAGAGAGAGAAAGAGAGGAGGAGGGTAGCCACTCGTACGGACCACTCGTATTTATGAACGGGAACGTAGTTTACTGTCTTGACTTCGAATTAACTCAATCCCGTTAACACGGCACTCGACTGCCTAGTGTCGTTTCGCCGTTCCGGAAATGGCGCGAACACCGTAGTCGTGTACACAGGAAGAGATATCGTAACTGCTTTTCGTCCATGTCTCCTAATAAAGGCCGGCGTTACAGTTGAAGCAGCATTATTCCGAAAAGATAACGTATGTACACTAGGAAATCAACAATCATGTTCACGTTACCTTGGAACACGGCCATACGTCATTCTCTCTCTTGGTGCTTTAAAAAGTTTATTAGAGAAACCGCAAATATAGATATATACATAACCGACACATTTATCTTCTTTCGGATAATGTTTGCGAATGGGCATAAAAGATATATGAAAAACTGCGGTTCAATCAATATATCGCGTTTTCTGGATAGTATCACATTTCAACTCGGTTAACCATCTCGAGGGATAGAATTCTGTTTAAAGCTATACAGATTTTATTTTTCGTTGTAATAAAAGTTTTGCGGCTTGCGAATAAAATATTAATATGTTGATACTAATAAAGAGAAAATATATGTACATATATATACACCTACATATTAATAAAGTGTATTAATTCAAAGAATATGCTGCGCGATAGTTCTTCAGCAATTCGCGGAATATCAATGGACCGGCGGAATTTCATTGTGAATTTCGACACGCGGTACAAAGTTACCCGGGGAAAAAGCAATGGATAGGGGTTTTATTTCGAGGGCACGTTCTCGGGCCGGCTAACAAAAATACCTCGCGGAATTATGATGATACGCTGCGGCGATATCGCGGGTTCTAAAGCTGTTAATATAGAACTAAAATGCAACAGAGGGAATATCACGTCTGTGCATTGCTAAAGGGGTATTCAGACGGGGTTTACCTGAATTAAAAATCGAGTACCCCTGCGGATGCTGCCGCGGACAAATCGATGTCTGTTGGACGGTTATGGCGTATATATTTAATAAACTAACATGCGCGACCTGATTTCCTATACAAAAGATTTTACCGTGCTCTATCTGATATCAATAAAGGGGGCGGATGCTACCGTTTCCGCAAAGGGACTCTCCAATTACTGCCATATTTCATTGATCCTCTCAACGGATGAGTGCCGTAGGAAATATTCAAATTGTTCGTGAGTGGCGCGCCTCCAAGTGCTTGTTTCTTGACCGAGCGATATAAATTGAAGAAGACGAAGACAGAAATAGAGATCTTAGAAGTCAGAAGCCGGAACTCGCCCTGGGAATGAGATATTACGATTTCGTATCGGCACGTCAGAGAATCAAAACGCATTAGCTTCAACTTTGTGAAAAAATTTCGAGTACTTTTCACGCGGAAAAAAAACGACGCTACAAATAATAATCACATATACGATTTCGATAAACACTCTGAATTTTAAAATATCACTATATTTTATGAAGTATGCAAAAACCACGTACCGTATAATAAAGAAAAATTCAGTAAGACTCTTATTATGTTATAACGCGCTCGATATTTAATAAAACATCGAAAATTTATTCTTTTGTCATCATGAATTTTGCATTTTACTAAGAATAAATTATTCAGTACGCTGTTTCGATTTAACATTAGTAATTTATGTTAATTTAATATAACTTACATTAATGATATACATAATGTGCTCCATAATCACTGTGAAATGCTTTAATACCCATCCTGGAGATAAATTAAAGTAAAAAACTCTGATACAAAAATGT
Organism: Aphaenogaster ashmeadi; assembly: GCA_003063805.1. NCBI lineage: Eukaryota > Metazoa > Arthropoda > Insecta > Hymenoptera > Formicidae > Aphaenogaster > Aphaenogaster ashmeadi. The sequence continues at coordinate 73,183 of NJRQ01000206.1, read as the reverse complement.
CACAATAATTTTTGAATTATTAACGATAAGCTCGATCAGTGTATCGTGTAGAATTGGTGCGATAATAGCTAATTAAGCTTAAACAAAAATACCAATTTGTCATTTGTTATATAAAACATTTTTTGCTTAATGAATAATCATGGTGGCCACTAAAGAGAGCGAAAAAAATTTCCTGACTTTTCCCTGACTCTCCCTGACAAAATTATAATTTTTCCCTGACTAAAATTCAAATTAATAGTCAAGTGCCAATACGAATAACTAATTAATGAAGCTTTGAATTAATCGGTATTCAAAAACATTTACAATCTGCTTAATGGTGATGGAAAATTGTATTTATACCACTAAGCCATAGAGATTAACAACAGGATTGATTTTTTTAAATTTTGTTGCATAAACATTTACAGCGAACATTATTCACATTTGGTCAATAGTTTTATTCAAATTTTCTTGTATTTATCCATCTACAAACGTACATATTAACTAGATAGAATATCTTTTATAGGAACTAAAAAACTTAAACAACAGCAAGGAACTTTGGAACTTTGGAATAAACAGTAGCGTATAAGCGCTGCGCGATGCGCAGCGCTCATTAAAGAGATGTACCCGGGAAACAATTTTTCTTTTACCGAATTTATAAAAATGCCGCTTGCGTATACGAAATATTTCGACGTAAATGTACTTCAATTTTCAACATTTTATTTTGATTAATTAAAAATTCCTACCATGTGAGAAAAAATTATTCTTTGAACTTTGGTTCATTAATTATGGAGGAAGCTTTGTTTCTTCTCGTTTCCCTGAATAATGAAAAAATTCCCTGACTTTTCCCTGATTTCCCTGACGATTTTTCTAATTCCCTGACATTTTCCTGATTTCCAGGTTTTCCCTGACCAGTGTGGCCACCATGATAATTATTAGAGATCTCACGTAATTTTATATTATGTCAATAATAGAAAGTCAAGTTGTCAATAAATATAAACAGATAAGCTATGAAAGATTAGGATGAAATTAGTCGTCATAAATACGATTAATATATAAATACAATTAATAATCATTAATAACGCTTTCCTATTAAACGGATTAGTTAAAATTCTATTTGAACGTATAATATTTTCTATGCTTTATTTATTTTTATATCATACGTATATTGAAAAAATCTCTGAGTATTGCTTTCGCTCTTACGGCAGTTTATGTAATATTTAATCCTGGAAAGATATAGAGAGGCCAAATGTAGACCTTTTAAATTCTACTAAAGAAATATGTGGAAAGAGGGAAGGAAAAGTAAAATTATAAGCCTAAGTATTAACATTTCTTTCCTAGCATGTCTTATAAATGTTAATTTATTTTTATTTCATATAATAAACATAAATATCTTCTTCCAAGCTTCGTCCATAAGATATAAACAAAATGAAGAAACTTGAGTAATAGCTTTATATTTTCCAAATACCAGTATTTTATTAGTTACAGTTTCAATTTATTTTTTCTCTCTTTTCTTAATTTTTACTATTTGTTTAAACAATAAATCCAAAAATTTAATCATTTATAACATTTCCACTCGAAATTAAAAAATTATCCAGATAAATAATTCTATATCATATTATATCATATTCTCATGATGTCCATTTTCTGAAAATTTTATATGTATGGTATCCTAATAAAATACTAAAATATATCAAAAAGTTATCGATACGCTGAGCTCTATTCTATAAGCTTTATGCATTCTCGCATGCACAATATATCGATAGATGCATTTTAGGATTAAATTAAAACTAATTTATTCTAATCCATCTATTGCAAGATAATGGATGTACAAGATATTATGTTTATCTCTAATATTATCATGATCTTAATTTGAAACATACATCTACATACAATTTATATACATCTGATATAATTTTCACTTATACTTTTAGTTGAACATTTTAAATTTAATAATTCTTTTAGAATTAATAATATATAATATCAATCATCCCAAATTTTTGTTAAAGAAAAAATTAAATAGTATGTGGCAATAAAGTATGACATTTAAAATTTTTCAACAGTAATATATTAATATCATATAGTTGATATAGAGTGTACGTAATACGCATAAGAAAAATAAAGTTAGTTAAGCAACAAAAATCAATATCACCTGAACTGTCATCCAAACCAATAGCAGATAACAGATCGGTATGCGCAGCTAAAAGCGCACGAGAATTCGATGCAATACCATTTGCCAACTTTGATCACTTCGTAATTCAAAAACCTATTGTCAGACTTTCAATATTTTCATATTAAAGTTTTTAATTGGAAACAATATCTAAAATACGCTATTAAAGCATTTTATGGTAATTATGAGATACCCTGAGAGAAAAAAAATTTTTTTTTCTAATATACACATATTTTTTTTCATGCAGATACGTAATAATAACGAATTGAATATGCTGATTGGATAACACAATTGACATTGCAATTTTCTTTTCATATTTTGAACCACTAAACTGTAGTCTGAAACATTTTCTTAGCTCGCGGGCTTAATACTATGGCTAACTTAGTGGATGAAACCGCGCGCTGGTCGGACGGACGCATTAGCTCCGCTACTTCGAAAATTCCAACTTCCGCGCGCATGAGAGAGGACGATGCGAAGGATTACAATGGAACGCGTCTTCTTAGCTCTCGAAAGTCCTTCCGGCGTTTCTCCGCCGAGACGTTGCGGAGTAAAACCGTGTATTTCATCGAGATTTTAACGATCGCCACAGTTTTCGCGTTAATACAGTAGCCGATTTTCAAAAATGCACTCGCAAACAAAAGCGAGAGGCGAATAATGTATCAGAATAGCGTAATAAAAATACGATGAAAATATTAAATTGTAAAGCAGTCCGTTATAGCGGATTACAAAAGAGTTTCACTTCGGAAAAGGATATTTGTTCCGACAGAGCACACGAGGATTCGGGAAATTCTGTTAAAAAGAGCGAAGTGAAAACTAAATCAGAGAATTGTTCCGGTGATTCCATTAATATCTATGTTGTTCGAACTAAAGCACATGTGATTATCAGAGATTATATGCCGCATTAATTTTACTTTATCATTATTCATAATATGTTTACTTAATGAATATATTATACATTTCTAAATATGTTTCGCGTCCGCATGCAATTCCAAAACGTCATGTGGTTACTCAATTACTTCTTGTATACTAAAAGTGCACATTGTTTCTTCTAAGAACGGCAGTCCTTGGACGACAAAAACTCTTTCGCATTTAAGAGTAATCAAGTTTAAACGGCGCTCGATTATCGATGACATCGATTCCTTACCGTGGTCAGTCCCGACGCGGCAGTTTTCGTTAATTTCGTCAGAACGTCCGTCGCTCGAAAGAGGGGAAAAAGCGCCAAAAGAAATTGGCGCGCCACAATAACAGTTTCGAAGCGTGGCCCATTACTAGCCCATAATTGTCTCCCGGGGCTATAATAGAATGAGCGTAACGGTAGCTATAACAGTTGGCGTATACCGCCAATTCTATCCAATGAAGAATGAAGCGTGAGAGATCGAGAGAGAGGATACCGTTCGCGCGCGGCTCGGCACGTGCCCCGATCCATTCCGCCAGCCAGCCAGCCAACCAGCCAGACCTTCGTATTTGCACAGGAATAACCTTGCAGGAAAGAATAACTCTCCCCGGCTATCAGCGCGAATCGCGCGATGAATGAACCATTTCGCTAAGCACTCGTGCGCGCCGATTTCCGTCGCGATGAAAGATTCGAGGTAAAACGGGCCTCGAGCGTCACATTTTTCGGAAAAATTCTTTTTCCTCGATAAAGAGATACGTCGAGCCATCAAAAGGCTATTACGGGGACACTTGACGGCCAAAAAAGTATATTATACAGGATGCTTCAGAGTTAAACGTCCTAGCTTAAAATATGAATTTAGGATCTCGAAAGAAGTGAGAAAGTCCCTCTAGGAATGTAATATACGCTCGCTAAAAAATGCTTGCTTTATTTAAAAGACACAGAGAGAATGGTTTTACTGAGGTATCTAAAAGTTTAGCTTGATGCAGATTTGAAAATAATTATGTTGGACCATTAAAATGATTATATAGGATGCTCAAGCGTGACGATAATGCTACAAAAAGTTTTGACATTCTAACAACCAGCCTCGTCCTATATAATTATTTTGATGGTCCAACAGAATTATCTTCAGATCTGTATCTAACTAAATTTTTAAATACGTCAGCAAACATGTTCTTTTCGTGTTGACATTAATATTTTAAATATGGACTCTTATGAAATTATTATCATCAGATTATAATAAATAAATTAATAGTGTGTTTTAACCATTTTATTATTAGAAAATATGAAAACTCCAACATAATTATAAATTTTTTTTCATTTTACCTTACGACGGTGAATAGTGAGGTCCACTTTTTATCTATACTTTTTCTCATTTTACTTATCTTTTATAATAATTTGACTACTTCGTTTGTGACTTTGATTATTTAATTTATTTCACTAATTTTATATATTGGACCTCACCATTTTATTAATTTATATTAATTTATATCAAATTGTATGCGGTTTTTCGAGTGTTTGCTGCGGTCATGGAAACTACCTACTATCACCATCCAGCCTCCAAACTGTATGGAAATAGACTCTACATTACATTGGAGTAATTTTTTGAGTTTTCTCACCTATTGACTGCAGCTGGACTCTTATAATGCATGGCTGAAGCTTTATTTCGTCAGTCTCGATGCTGAAGATGGCTAAAAAGTTAGTCGAAACGTACACGAAAAAAAAAGAATGTTTGTGCCAACCAGATTCTGGTTGGCTCGTACAGAAATCTGTTTGTGTCAATCAGATTCTGGTTGACACAAACAGATTTCTGTACGAGCCAACCATTCTTTTTTTTCCGTGTACGTAAAATGTCGTTGTACTTTAAATTTTATTATATTAAATTAACTTGAAGATGTTTTAAATCGTGTTTATCGATTTTATTGCGCATTGTCTTCCGCGCTAACTCCTATTAGCCCCTTTTAAATAATGTTTTTTTAATTATAAATTTTGTTTAAAATGATGGTCGTAAACACGAAGACTTGGCTTGTATCTTTCTCTGACGGCATCAGTGACACAGCGGCACTGGAAGGTAATTGTTTCACATACTAATGAGTTTTCTTTGTAAACAATTGATGTCATTCATTAGAGTTTCATAAACTTTTTATTTAATAACGACCCATACAAAAAATCTAATGATGTCAAATAAAAAAAGCGTGCAGGCCAAGCAACAAGTTCTGCACGATCAATCATCGATCGGAATAATGAATATTTAGCCATTGTCGTGGATTTTTGACGTAATATACAAAACCATCTAATTGAAAGCACAAGTTCATTCTTATAACTAGCAGAATATCTTCGAGAAGATAAAAGATTATAAAAACCATTATTTAGAAACTGCAGAAACGTATTGAGCCGCGGTGACAAAAAGTGGGGACCTATTAAAATATCATCTATATTATTTCCAACACATTGCATTGGAAATATCATCTATTATTTCCACACATTGCATTGGAACTTTTGTCGAAAATGCTACTCGTGAATGTGACAATTTTCATGCTAAAAATTTCTTTAATTTAGGATATTTTTGGTAAAAATGGCATAAAAATATCAAGCTTATTTCATTTTAAACAAAATTTATAATTATGATTATCACACATAATTTATAATTATAATTATCACACATAATTTATAATTACAATTTACAATTATAAATTATATGTGAATACTCGCAAGCGCTTTGTTTAAAAGATAATGACAACTACATTATCCTATAATACAGTTGTCATTATCTTATTATACCATAAAATCCTATATTCAGAATGTTCAGTTGTCATTATCTTTTAAACAAAGCGTTTGCGAGTATATCTCTAGAGGAACATTCTCGCTTCTTCTGAAGTCCTAAATTCATATTTTAAGTTAGAATATTTAAACATCCTGAGGCACCCTATATATATAAAGTTATTTTACATCGTACTATATCAAGTTATTATCAAGTATTATATCAAGTTATAATATTGCACCATATATATTATTCTACATATTATATACATATATTATACATATTATATATAATTTGAAATTCTATCGGTCGCTCAATCGCAAACAGAAGTTCATACGTGAACTCACGCGGAAAATTGTTGCACCGAGATCGCTTCTCACCGCAATTTATATTACTATTTAATGAAAGACACGGCTCAAGCGGAATGATATAAATCAACGAGTGAAATTAGGCGGAAGGAGTAAATCCGCGGTAGCGGAAAGCAACGGCGAGACAAGAATGTTTCGGACGAGGTGTTGTTTGCGATTCCTTTTCAGGCGCGTTTACGACGAAAAGAGGGAATTTCTAACGTCCGTCCATTTACCCGCGTGTGATCCAAGTATCCGGGAGAAAGCACCCCCGACCCGAAGCTGGCTGGCTGGCTTGGCTGGCTGGAGAGACGGCGAAAGAGGTACGAAGTAAAACGTAAAATCACACCGATCTCATTCGCCTCTTTCCTTTACGCCGGGCTGTAACGCGGCGTCGCCATTTCCCGAGGAATCGGTCCAAACGGCGAGTCCGTCCGCGATCGTATCTTCGTCAAGATTTGATGTCTGAACATATTATCGAGTGTCGAGCTCGGGAAGAAAGAACGAGAGAAGGGAAGGGTGAGAAAGAGAGAGCGCGAGCGTTTTCCCCGCCGGTGCAAGAAAATAACGAGACTATCTCCCGCACGGGGAAACAACGGCATTCGCCCCGGAGTTTGCGTACGCTTGCACATCCCTCGTAATCCCGCCTGCCTTTACTTCTCGCACCGAGTCGCTCCGCCTGTGTTCGGGGAGATATCTACTGAATTAAGATACCGAGACGACGCTGCCGCGGCACGATATATAATTAAATCTTCTTGCATCCCGCGGGGCGAACGTGACGCGACGCGCTTCTTCCTCGCAGCGTGACACACGGCAATTTTTTATAAGCCGCAGTAAATATACGAGAGACGCGTTCCCCTGATGCGTTCCTCTCGAAACGGCGATTTCCACTTGCACGAGCGACCGAAGTGCAAATTGTCGCGTCTCGTGAAATTTCATTCGTCGTCGACGCAACCTATATTTTGCGCGTCGACAATAAAAACATCTTTACAAATTGAGAGATTCACCAAGTCCTATAAAACAGGCCAACACGAGCATAAAAAAAAGGTTGTTAAATTATAGTTCATAGAACATATCATTTGTCAATGTAAAATTAACAATAATTAACATGTTTCGACTTTACTTAGTCTTCATCAGCCGCGATAGTATATACAGTGTTTCAGAATTGCATGGCAATATTTTAGGGAAATATTTTCTAGGTCAAAATGAAGAAAAAAGTTTATATAAACATATGTCCCAAACTTGTTTATTAGTAAGATATTAAAGAGTATACAGATTATGTTTAACAGTAAAACATTTAAAGTATGTTTTCAAAGTGGCCGCCGTTTTGTTGAATGCAGTATTCAGCACGATGAATCCATGTTTCTGTGGTACGCCTTATGGCATCAGGATTATTCCTGATAGTTGCTGCAGCTTCCATTATGCGATTTCTTAATTCTTCTTGCGTGCCAATAGATCTACAATAAACTAAAGACTTCTACAAATCTTCGAAGATATTCCAATACGAAATAGACACGGAATGTGGTTTATGTTACGATGGTACACCAGCCCACTTTTCTCGCATTATTAATAACTATTTAAATACTATGTACATTAACCACTGGATTGGTCGAAATTGCCTCATTAAATGGCCACCATGATCGCCCGATCTAATGCTGTTAAACTATTTTCTATGGGATTGGATAAAATCTTTAGTTTATTGTAGACCTATTGGCACGCAAGAAGAATTAAGAAATCGCATAATGGAAGCTGCAGCAATTATCAGGAATAATCCTGATGCCATAAGGCGTGCCACAGAAACATGGATACATCGTGCTGCATTCAACAAAACGGCGGCCACTTCGAAAACATATTTTAAATGTTTTACTGTTAAACATAATCTTTACTCTTTAATATCTTACTAATAAACAAGTTTGGGACATATGTTTATATAAACTTTTTTCTTCATTTTGACCTAGAAAATATTTCCCTAAAATAGTGCCGTGCAATTCTGAAACACCCTGTATAATGAAACAATTTAGAATTAACATTTACATCACAAGAATAAAATTAATGTTCGGAGTCATTGTAGATAAAACGCATATAAATAAAATAAATATAAACAATAACTATGTAACGTATAAAGAGTCAGAGAATGAGGTCAAACAAAGTGATGGAAAATTGAAAAACATCTTTTTCGGAAAAATCGCGAGTATCAAATAATCGTTAATACGTGACGGCTGCTAGTGCACGATGCGATTTATTAACGGGTGTAGACAATATCGGAGATGCCGTTATCCTTTAACATTCGGGACTCTTAATAAGGGCCAAGTTGCATCGACCAGCTTGATTAACCTGATTCTGTTATACCCGGCTACTCACTCTCATTATATTATCTTGGATTACAGTATTAACAATAGACTTCGGTATATAGAGCTGGCTTTAGGAGTGCTGACCAATAAGGTAATATCTTGTATCCTAATTGAACAGTTGCCTTACAGCTCTGACATGACATCGACTGATCGATATCAAGTATTTTGTTTCCGCTTTAATATTGTATGAAGGACAAATACCGAATCGTAGTTAATATATCGCAAAATAGACCGTCGCATTAAATCGATTAGCAGTCAGCCAACTACGCAAAAAAGAATCATACTGTAATCGCCCAACTTTTTCGCCAACCGTCTCTCGGCCGTCGCCCTCGTTTTTCTCACATTACGTAAGGAGATAGAGCTGGAGCGGGCTGCGAAGCGGCTGCTCAAAATACAGTAAATTTGTAAGTCGTCCGAGGCAAGCGCCGGGCAACTTATTTCAGCCGTTTCATTAGCGTTTAGAGGCAAGACAACTTTAAGAAACGACGACGTCGCCGCGGCAGCTTTTTAATCGCGTCTTTCGGTGAAAAGCACGGTAAAGTGCAAACGGTAACGTCGTGAAACAACCGACGTTAGACTGTTAAATGCCTGTATTTAATTTTCATGGTACGACGAGGAAAAAAGAGTCCTTTTTAAAATCTTCTATATTCTCGTGATACTGTAAAATCTCATTAAAGTCGTGCGCGCGTAAAAAGAGAAGAAATTGTCAAAGATCACTTCTCAAAATCAAGAGAAGGTATATTGAGAAAAGAAGAGAAAACGAGCGCGTTAACCATTTCAATAGTAAATTGTTTCCGAATTAATCTCGAGTCGATTAATCAAATAGTTAGGGCAGCTAAGGCTGGAGGATCAATTCCGGAACATTCTGCAAACTATCAATTTCACGCGGTGGCACGGTTTTTAGCGAAGTTAACCCCCACGGATGGGAGAACGGATACAATAGATCGCGCTACAGCGACAATCAATTCAAGTTTAAAGTCGGCAGCGGAACACTTCGGAAATGTAGCCGTGAATGTTACATATCGGCCTCGTCCACTCGCTCTACCCGCAAATATCGCGGCGCGATACGAAAAGGCGTCGGGGCCGGACACGAGCACGGACATAGAGGAATGCTTTTTCGCTAGCGGTAATAGCGGCGCGTTCGTCTTCGAGGGGGGCGCATTTTGTTTCCCAGGAAACATGCGAGCGAGCTTTCCGCCATTATCCGGCTTTTTATTCGGCCGGAATTAAGAACACAGATCATGCTAGACGACCATTATGTAACTTTTGCGTTATCGTCCCGTTTGCCATCCCAGTTTCTTTCGGAAGGCCGAGGCAAAGCAAGCCGTCGTGAGAGTCTCGAGTTCTCGGGGCAGCAACTTTTAAGCTCGCATAATTTTTTTAAGCACCCTACCGCGTAAGTGCAGTGCCCCGCAATTTTATCGGCATGTCAACGATAGGTCAACCTTCCCGTAAGTTACCGCACCTTAAACTTGCGAGTGATACGTTTTCTCGCGTCGATAAGATACAATCTAGATACTTCCTCCTTATGGCCATAGCACACAGAAAAACGTAAGCAGTAAGACTTGAGCGAAACAGCCAATTAGACTCGAGAATTTTAAAATAGTTAGTGATGGACGACAAGACAAGAGTTTCAAGATCTTGTCTTGTCTTGATTTTTCAAGACAAGAACACAAATTTCTTGTGCTTGATAAAATCGAGACAAGACAAAATTTATACTTCAAGACCAAGACAAGACAAGAAAAATCAATCAAGATTTTTGATTCTTGACAACTGAAAT
>NJRQ01000206.1:41927-59481 GCA_003063805.1 Aphaenogaster ashmeadi | reverse complement strand
TAATATGGAAACTGATAACAGCACGCGGGTAGGGACATCTAAGAGTAATAATTTCCACACTTTTCATTACATGGCAGTATCTCTGTTAAGAGATCTCGACACTATCCCATTATGCCCCGTGGACCCGTTATGCCCCGGGTTCCCCTATGTCCGATTCTTGTCTTGTCTTGAACCCATCACTAAAAATGGTAGCTTTAAGTTTTCGACAATTCTCAACTATGTACGATTAGCTGATTCGTTTACTGCTTAAGTCTTACTACTTACGTTTTTCTGTTATGCTATGGCCTTTACTCCCGTCGCAACGGCCATACAATTCAGCGTACAAAGAAGGTTAGAGTAGGTACTCTGGTGAACATTTTAATCGATAAATACGCAACAGAAATAATATCTACTTTGATTCAGTGCGCTGAAGTTTAATTATCTAGCTGTTTATTCTCCGAACGATCATTTACTGGTCAGGCGACGTGTATATTCATCGGAGATGCGAAACGCCGCATGAAAATTAGTTTACGCGCCGAGTGATATAAGTGCAATAATTGTCCCTACAATAATTTAAATCGCGCCCGAATGTAAATCGCGGAATAAATACATTATCGCCGGCGCGGTGCATTCGTTATTACGTTCATGAATTAAACGACGAATGAATTACAATGATCGCGGGCTTTCGGCGTTATCGTTCGTTCTGACAGGTTGAGCCCTCGGCGGCGAAATCACGGCATCGGGAAATGCGCATAGATGATAGAGAGAGAGAGAGAGAGAGAGAGAGAGAGAGAGATATGAGTGAAGGGGGTTGGTCTGTACGGAAACGCTGCTGCGCCTGGATTCATGATTTCTTAAATAGCTCGCAGTAAGTGCTTGGCAATTCGCTTCATTTACATCGTCAACACGTAAACGATGCAAGCGCAGCGAGCAGCGGAATTAATGCGTAACCTTTTGCGACAGCGTTTCTGCCTCGCCCTTCCTCTCCCTCGCCACCCCCGCGACGAACGCGACTCCCCGATAAAATTATTACCCGCGGGAGTGGAATTTTCGCGAATTAGTTAATTGATCCGAAACCACTGTGTTACCTTTTGATTTTTATTGAAAATTCATCCGTAAATGGCAACTGGTTTGATTACAGACGATACACCGGCCGCTTGCGACTCCGCCCCCCCCCCTCCCCTCCCCTCGCCGCACGCGTGTTATTACTATAAAAACGATTTAATTCAATATTTGATATCGTGTGTACAGAACTTTTCGCAATATTATTTCGTTTGTTTGTTTCATATCAATTAACAAACGCCGGCTAAAAAAGATGAAAGCGGCGCGGCCGGTATACGAGAGTGTGCGGATTGCGAATCAGGACAGATAAATTTCCAGATAAAATAGCTATTCACTTTATACTCTTTTTTTTCCCATCATGCGAGTTTCCGCGCGAGTTTCACTTTTTTTTCTTAATTAGTTTAACAGTACCTCTGTGCAGTCCGACTTAATGAAAATGTTTCAATTTGAAGATTGGCTGTAATTAAAAAATTCATTATGCGTTTTTTTTTTTAATTCGCTACCGCTGAAACGCTTCCTTGCTTTCGCATTCGGCTCTGAATGTAGTGAAATTTCCAGAGGGGGGAAAAGATCGATACTAAAACTTTCATTGGCTCGCGTGTTAATTTTGATACGAGCCAACCAGATGAACACGATGCACATAAAAATCACCCCAGACGATAACCATCTAACTTTCATGCCGGCCGTCATGCCCGTCCCGTTTCCCCACATTGCGGTGGACATCATCGACGTAAAAGCGACAAGGGAGGAACGAGAGGGAAGAGACGTCGACATACATATCTTTGATTACCCGTTACATTTTTTATACCACGTGTCCGCACGAGCTGGGTAAGGCGAAGAAAAGAGAGTTTGCAATTAAATAATATATTTCTTTCCGGCGGCGGCGGATTATGTATCGCGACTCTGCAACACGTGCAAGTTTTCAAACGGAATTTTATATATCGGGCGCGAATAGTGGTGAAAATTAAATTTCTATTAAAGCAAGAGGAATGCGAGTTAGTGCGGCGGGCGCTTCCTCGTTCTATATACAACAAAAATCTTGTCCGCTCTTTCATTGATTTTCTTTTACGTACGACGGTGCAGAATGCCGGTGTCTCGGGATATCTTGATCCGCCGGTATTCGGGGATTCGCGTCTGAATAACGTATTTGCAAGAACGAGCTCGGGAGCAAATCGCATATAGGGCGATTTCCGCGGAGCAGAGCGGAGCGGAGCGGAGCGGAACGGAGCGGAGCGGAGAGACGACTGAATTCGGCTAGCCGGCTAAAAATTCAAATCGTCTGAATGCTAAGCATCCGGGAGCTTATCTGCTCGCCAGACTGCGGAATTAAGATCGATATGCGGGATCGTTCCGTCTGGCAGCGGGGGCCCCGCCGCGTTTCTTGTAGAGCCCCACGGTAATGTCGGTCGAAGAGTTACAACGCCGCCTGGCACCGTCGAAAGCAGCAGCGCCAGCATCTCGGAACGCGAAGGAAATTCCTCAACCCGCTGCCTGCCTGCATTTTTTACATCTTATATTTATGCAATATTTATCAGCGCAAAATTTTCTGTCCGCAACCCCGAGCGACATTGTATCGACCCAACGAGGTAGACGCCGAAATTTCTTCGTCAGATTAAACTTACATTGCTCAATGTAAGTCACGCGCGATCAATAGATTTTAAAGCACTGTTCAACAGTTTTCATTAATTTCATTTCTCAAGATTAATAATTGTATTAAGATATTGTACAGTGTTGTGACATTTGTCGCGATGTATAAAACGCAAAATCGGATTTTCATCAAGATTAAAAACAGTTGAAACATTTAAACTTCAAAGATCTTATCAATCAACGTTTCTAAATATAATTTATGGAGCTCTCCAAATTTTCCCGCTGCTCACTTTTCCCTACTGATTCTTTCATGTCGCTTTATATTATCCCAGACACATTAATTATAAAATCGCTTTGTTGAACCACTAATACGAACATACCGTGTGTGCTTACCACACAGACCGATCTCTTCTCTCTTTTGTGAAAGTATCCTAACCATAATCCACTTCGAAGCTGTCAGAAATTTGAGAACGTTACAGAGTTATCCATTCATAAATGGAGATCCAAATGCGAGCGATCTATTGTAATTACCATCCCCTGTTCCGAACTTCCGGTTAATCCACTCGACGGCAATCATTTCATCAAATGGTTTTCGAATATCGATTGCCGCTCATTTCACAGGATATAAAATCGACACGTTTGTACCGGGCTATTTTCGATTGCTATATAATAGACCTCGCCTCTAATACGGTGTTCATACACGTTCCCTGCATTTCAATGCGCATAATTAAATGCGCAAATCGCCGAATCGGACGAGTGCGGCGGGGATGGCAAAGAGGAGGAAAAAATAAAAAAAAACCACCCCCCGAGGTGCGTCACTTCAACAGGTCGTCATTCTCTTGTCGCTTGGGCGAATTCATTAAATCGCGCTTAATCAATTACGCACGTTCGACATCTTCTTCCGCTACTTTTCCGGATTCGACTTCTCGGCCAATTTGCGATCTCGCTTGATAAAACGGCGGATATTTATTCGAACGGCGAATCGACTGCGCGACCATCCGGTAAATACGCGATGCATTTAATCGGCGTGGGCGCGCGCGCGCGCGCGAGCGAGCGCGCGTGCGATCCTTCCAAAAAGTTTCTTCTCCCTCGATGTTGATCCTGTTACCAGAGAGCCAGAGGATTAAGCACGATACACGGACGATTGCCTTACACGATCACCAAGTAACTTTCACGTTATCGTCTCATCCACTGGCCGTTTATCCCGTGCAGCTCGGAGCCGGTCGGCCAAAGAAGAACCGGCCGGAGTGCGCCAAGGCGAGAAAGCTATCGAGTTACGGAAACTCCCGAGTGTGAAGGAAAGCTCTTTAATGTTTTCGCCGCGTTCTTTCGCCCCCTCCTTTTCACCGCCACCCCCGCCGCCGCCGTCCGGGAATTTATTTAATCGACGCAACAGCGAGGCACACGTTTAACAAATTCCGAATGCGTCTTCATGTTTCACGTAACGCCCCAAATAGAGGTCCGCAGTCGGATCGTTAGATCAATATTGGGATCTAACGAGCGCCACGATCAGCTTAGTCGCTCTACCCCACTTTTTCCATCCCTCTTCTTAATGTTTAATCGAGCGAGGAGGATGGGAAGCTATTTGTTGGAGTCTTAATATCGCCCGAAGACAGATAATCAAATATTGAAAGAATATATGATATCGTACCGCGGGGATATTTTTCTCCGACGATATTTTTCTCCTATTTCTGAGTCAATGGATGGGAATGATTGTTACAATTTCCAGACATTGAGATGACCTCACTGTCTATAGGTTTTCGCGGAGACGACCGATATCCCGCGCAACATCGAGCGCGTTAAATAAAGCCAACGAAATTCCGATCGTCTGAGAACTTCGCGGCGGCTGATCCTGTTATCAGATTACGGGATTCAGCCGGATACACAGGAAATCATCTCGAACGATCACCGATGGAACTTAACCGCGCCTCTGGCACTTATCCCCGCTTTTTTTTTCTTATCTCGATAGAATCACGAAACAAAAGGAAAAAACACAACGTAAGTGAGAATATATATAAGAAAGGCAGAAATTTGCGTTATAGAAGTATCCTATTTACATAGAAGAGGGAAGGAAAGAGAAAGAGAGCGAGAGAGAGCAGCCAAGCGCGATAACTTCACAAATGCGAAAGAGATTCTATGATATCACGGCGCGTATCTCGTGGCAACGAGAAACTATGCGAAACACTCTTCCACCTGCTTTATGTAACATGTAACTATGCGAAGAGCGCGACGAAGACGCGACTCTGATTCGATCCTCGAATAACGTTTAACACTGGTGGTATACCGTTTGCGTCAATATTATACCTCTACACGATTAACAGAATTTCCCCTTTTCCAAGAATTAGAAAACTGCCCGTCAAAATTAATTAGTAGATTCTGCGTGTGCGCGACCCTTCCCTGTAAAAAAAGCTATTAAAAAGTCCTTATATCTATGCAGCGGCTATCCTCTTTTTCCAAACAGAGCTATTTATATAGCGGTCCCCATTACCGCTGAAGATTAAAGAGCGTGAAGGCGCAATGGACAGTCTGAAAAATGTAGGAATCTCTCAAGTAGAAAGCGGGATTACTCACGTTTAAAATTCCCCAACGGACAAAATCGCCGCTTCGATCCTTCCACGGTATTACAAGACCGCCGGCGTTATTTGGACAAGCGCAAGAGAACTATAAGAGGGCGGGCTAGATAGAAAGTCGAGGAACCGCAAAAGTCTATCAAATAACCAAACGGGAAGTCTATCGAGTGACCTATTTGGAATTCGTCGGTGATCGAAATGATCGCTACGGCTATTCTTCCGCCTTAAAGGATAACCGCGAGAGCTATCGCCGCTAAAAACCGAACAATGCGAGACTGGAACAGGGAGGGGAGAAAAAAATGCGAGAATTTATCGAGCAAATTTATCGAGCGTACATCGAAATTCGCCGATGTTCAAAAAACTGTTCGTTTCGGTCTTTGCAGTTTTGCAAAAACTATCAGCGATATTCGCGTATAAAGCTATATAACGGTTGAAAGTCGGATAAGAGCGGAATATGGTGGAAGGATAAAATAATGTGAGAGTCAATCGAGAAGCGAAATTCGGGATTTCACGGCGCCCGAGATCCTCGGTCGAGCGGTGGAAATGACCGGCTCGCTCTCGCTCGTCTCCGCGGTGTTAAATTACCGCCCTTATTTGGACAAGTACGAAAGATCCGCCGCGGATGCGAGACCGAAGGGATTTAACGCCAGGATCCCGTTACCGGGACAAAGGATTAAAGCTCGATGCACGGACGATCGCCAACTAACTTTCGCCTTATCCTCCCATTTCCCGTTTCTCGCCGCAAGCTCGCCGGTAACGTGGCGGAGTGAGTGCAGGGGCGAGAAACCTGTCAAGTGCAATAACTCGAAATGCGAGAGAAATTCTTTCGCCGTATAGCGGGGGTATGCTCCTTTCCCGAGTGCGAGTGGCTGCACGAAACGCCCTTCCTCTTATTCTTTTTGCGCCTTTTTTTCGGACGTAACGCGTAGGGAGAAGCCCATTACGCCGCTGCGAGAGCGAGTTGATACCGAGCTTATGGCTCAAATAAGGAATAATACTCATCCCGAGATTTCCCGAGTACCGGCGCGCTGTAGCTACATATCTCGAGTAGCTAGGCGTCGCAAAGACCGCGGTATACATTAATTACATTCGTTAACATAATGCTGTTTCTTTTACGCGCGATTTAGCTCGGAAATTATATTGCATTGCCACTGGAACAATAGTACTAATACAATAATATCAGTACAACAGTACAGTACAACAGTACAACAGTATTATATACAATAATATCAGTACAACAGTATAGTACAACAGTACTATATACAATAATATCAGTACAACAGTACAACAGTACTATATACAATAATATCAGTACAACAGTACATAACAACAGTACCATATACAGTATAATATCAACAATAGCAGCACCGTTATTGTTGATATTGTTGCACTCACAATTTTGAGATGCATCGATCCGTTGCACGTAGCATGCAATAAAAATTAGAGAGGATATACGAGTAAAGAATAAAAAAATGAAAGGATGTAACACTACATAGATAAATAGCTAGACATCGCTATTTGTTAAGCGCTTTAGAATAGCATCCTCTCAAGCGCTGAAATATTACATACGTTGTTTCGAGCATAGTACGTATCGTAGGGAACCCAATTATATATATATATGTGTGTGTGTGTGTGTGTGTGTGTGTATATATGTGTAATACGATAGAAAACATCATCCGTGCGAGTCAGATTCATACCGGCAATTTTTTTTATTTCGATTCAATCAGGGGAGAAACGAAGTAAATTTGATTTATAAATAAAATATATCTTGGACTCTCTGGCAAATGTCATTGGGCGGTCTAGCAGGACAATCGCGGGACTCTCCTTACACTCTCTCGGCCCAACAATGGAGCGACGTCGTTCGGGCCACTCGGAATTTCGGATTTATGGCGAGGAGCATATTCCATACGGCGGCGTCCAAGAAGCGTACGTACGCCCGCAATTCCCCCATAAATTCGAAAATCTCGAGAGTCGCGCCGGATACTCCCAGAGGGATCGCCGGTCGATCCTATTACCGGGCCACAGGATTAAGCCCGATGTACGGAAGATCGCCCCGGACGATCGCCAACTAACTTCCGCGTTATCCTCTCGTCCGCCGACCGTTTTTCCCGCAGCCGAGACCCGACGTCGTGGTAGCGCGGCGCGCGGCGGTGCGGTGCGGTGCGGTGCGGTGCGGTGCGGTGCGGTGCGGCGCGGTGCGGTGCGGCGCGGTCGAAAGTGAGACGACGACGACGCGATACGCCGGCGAGTCCGAGAGGGACGGACGCCTCCGTCCGCGCTCCTCCGAGCGGAGCGTATTTCGCCAATTTCGTTAGCGCCCGCACGGACGCGCGAGCGCGCTCCCACCCTCCTCCGCGCGCACGTACACACACACGTGTAATACGACAAACGCGCATACACGCGCGCCGAGCGTGGAAGTGAGAAACGTGCGCGTACGTACGGAACGCACCGAAAGAGAGAGAGAGCGCGAGAGGCGGTCCTCGCGCTAGAAAGAGAGAGACGGAAGATTTTGCAGCGATCATCGACTTGGAGAACGGCGCAGTCGCCCAGGAACCAACTCGAACTCACTCACCCTGCCCTCTCCCCCCGCCGTCCTTCTCCTCCACCTCCTCCTCCTCCTCTTCCTGTTCCCCCAAACCCCCTCGACCTCTACCCGATCGTTCCATCCTCCTCGCGCTCTTTCCACCCCGCGCTGCCAGGTGGTCTTCCGCCCTCCTCGAGCGCCGCCGCCACCATCGGCACAACCACCACCACCGCCAGAACCACTGCCATCACCTCCACCACCACCAGCACCACAGTCGGCAGCGGTACCAGCAGCAGCAGCAGCAGCAGCAGTAGCAGTAGCAGTAGCAGTAGCAGCAACAGCAGCAGCACTGCCGTCGCTACCACCTCCTCGACTTCGTCGCGTTTCTCTCCCTCTCTTTCTCTCTCTCTTTCCCTCTCTCCCTCTGTGTCTCTCTCCCCCTCTCCCTCGCCACGTCGGCGCACCCCCGTCCCCCTCGACCCGCCACACCGACCACCCTCTCGCGCGCGCCTCGGCGCCTCGTCCTCCTCCGGTGCCGATGCCGCAGTACCGACTGCTTTCCGCGGAAGGTGGAAACCCGTGTAACGCGGCCGTATATAGATTTTCAATTAGTCAAGAGGCGGCCGTGTAGGAAATTATGTGTCGCGTGTCGCCGCGAGTCGCCGCAAGTACTTGAAAAACACCCGTCGTCGCCGTCGCCGCCGTCAGCACCGTGTCCCTTGGATTTTTACTACCCCGCTTCGCCGACGCGGGTTCTCGTTGCGCGCGCGAGTGGCGAAACCGCGTGCGACCCTCGCGCGCGGGTACCGCGTCGCGTCGCGTCGCGCGCGTGTTCCGCTCCGGTTCTCTGCGAACCGGTCAACGTGGGAAGATCGATCTATCCCACCGGCGGCACTCCAAGTACTCCAACGCGTTCGGAGCGTTTCGGGGAGAGAGAGAGGAAAAAAAAGGAAAGGCAAAGAGAGGAGGCGCGCGTACAGGTCCGCGCCGCGCTCGAGTGTTTACCAGGATCACGTTGTGGACTCGATCCCTCCCCTCCTCCCCCACCCGTCTTGTGTGAGGAGCGATGACGACTCGTCGCCAGTGACGACGGTCGCGAGAGTTAGGAGATAGGTCGATCTCCTCCTCGCCTCGTTGCGCTGCGCCGCGCCGCGCCGAGCGCATCATCGTCGCGGAGCGTCCCCGGCGATCTTGGAGAACCAGGATCACTCGCGGGAGCGAGGATGTTGCGCGCGGCCTTCGCCGTCCTGCTGCCCCGGCTCCTCGTACTGTCGTCGCTGCTGATCCATTCAGGTACGCGATCGGTCACATTTCTCAGATAATGCGCGATATATTGCGCGGCGAGAGAAACGGATTTTGTGCGCGCGAAGTGTACTCCAAAGCGCAACTCCGTTCTTCCCGGAGAAGCGTATAAGTTTTACGATCGAGTAAAGCGACGTCTGTTAACGTCTCGGAGTGGATTCTTACCGTGGAGATCTATAGAAAAAGGCGACGAAAGAGAGACAGAGAGAGAGAGAGAGAGAGAGAATAGCAGTCAGACAGTCGTGCAAATATCTTGAGATCTAATAATGAGTACTACACGGAAAGAACGGTTTTGCTGAAGTATCTAAAAATTTGGCCAGATACAGATCTGAAAATAATTTTGTCGGGTCATCCAAATAATTATGTAGGACGCCCAAAATAGTTGCTAGAATATTAAAACTTTTTGCAGCATTATCATCATGCTTGAGTGTCCTACATAGTTACTTTTGATGGTCCAACAAAATTATCTTCAGATCTGTATCTGGCCAAATTTTTATTATAGATACTTCAGCAAAACCGTTCTTTCCGTGTAAGGCTCGGTTTTTCATTTTCTGGTTAACTTGTGGTTTAGGCTTAACCTGATGATAATGTAAAAATTGTGTCTTTCTGTCTATGGTTAATCACTAAATATAATAACTTTTAAAACTATAAAACCATCAGTTTAGTGATTAACCATAGATAGGAAAACACAATTTTTACATTATTATTAGATTAAGTCTATAAGTTAACCAGAGTTAACCAGAGTTAACCACAAGTTAACTAGAAAATGAAAAACCGGGGCTAATGTCCATTTCTACCAATGTAGATTAACTTTAATCTTGGTCTAACTTACTCTTTATCTTTTTTTAGTTCTAAGAATTAGAAAAAGATAAAGAATAAGTTAAACCGAGATTAAAGTTAATCTACATTGGTAGAAATGGACATTAGAGTGATAAACTAAACTTGGTGCTGAAAAGATTTTAATCGCAAAAAGATTTTAAAACACTTAGAAATATATTTACATAAATCGAAGAATTATATCATATGATTTAAAGGAGAGAGAGAGTTTTAATTGGGTTATATAAGATTTCATTACAAGTATAGAATGTTCTTTAGATGCGGTTACTGTTGCGAATCGACGTCGGCATAACAATAACGAATCTACGCGAACAAAGTCTTCATAAGAGGCATCGAAATCCATTTTTTTTTTTGCATGCGTACACGACGTGCGTTTCGACGTGCCAGGCATATTTTGATTGTTCCGTCCAAGCTCAATAGCACGAATCGCTACTGATATTTGCGAATTAAAGCGCCGTTCGAAAAATAATTTGAACTATCTCGCGGGGCGCATCGGCGGCGTTCATTATATGACAAGCGAATTATTAATAAATTAACGAACCCGCTAATGCACGACGGAAATTTCGCAATTATCTTGAAATCGCCCGATTAAATCGTCGACAAAGAGGGGCCGGATATACACGGTATATATTGACAAATGCATACCTTGTGCACGGCTCGTCTAACTCGCTCGCGCGCGGCAAAACGCAACGTGACATGGAGGAATAAAAACCAGAAGAATAAAAGCTAGACGAATAAAAGCTAGTACACAAAGCGCCATGCATTTATGTATATCCATGCAAAGCGCCAGGAATAACAATATCTAGCCGCGGTACCGAAAATACCTCTCCGACCTCTTCGATCTGCGATAAACAAAAATTCGCGAGTTCGATATAATCGAATTACGTCCGAAGTTATCGGCCGGCGGAGAATCTCGAAGAATCAAATGGAATTTAAATGGTCGCGTCTCGGTTTACATAGCGACGAGTTCGCGAATTATTTTCGTTCAGCTCGCGAATAAATTGGAATAACAGTCGGCCAGAAAAATCGCCGAATCTCCCACGCCGTCCCGGACTTTTTCCTTCGCCGTTATATCGTCCAATCGAAGCTGCGCCGCGGTGTGTTTCGCTTCGAAATTAGTTCGCTGATTTAACTCCCCCGTCTGGTATCGAGCGCATTTTTAGTATCCACGACGAAACTTTGTTTTAAGTTCGTACTTAATTAAAACATTCGCCGTGCGATCGCGAGGCACGGCCGCACCGTCTTTACCTATGAAATAGTGAGTTTGCGGAGTGTATAACTACTGTTTGCGAATCGGTCGAGATAATGGAACGGTCGGCGGCGGCGGCTTCGAACAAACCATTGTCGTTCGGGAATTGCCCTTTCACCGCGCTTCGCTGTACACATCGATCGCCATAAACAAAATTCCGAGATTGTCACTAAAGAAATTACGAAATTCTCCCCTCGTCCTTTTTCAGCCTTCCGTTCGTCGTTCATCGAGCGACATGCTCTCTCGACGTTGAAATTAGCTCGCTCGCCGCTTTAACCCCATTCTTTTTTTGTCGGGCGTATTTTTAACGGGGGTCGTCGCGTGAAATTTTACTACGTTCTCTTGATAATTAATTAAAAACCACGATGGACGAGCCGCGACCTCGTCTTCGCGCACGCAGCAGTGAGTTTGCGGAGGGTAACTAATCGTTTGTAAATCGACGGACGGGAGCGGAGGTAATGGGACGATCGACAGCTTCAAACAGCGATTATCGTTCGGGAATTACCCCCTTCAGCTCGCAACTATACATCGGCCGTGGCCGGAATAAACCCACGCGATTTAGCGCGTCTTACCGGCCGGCCGGCCGCCTGCTAAATGCGCATTGTCACGTGACGTTCGTATAAAGGTAATTAAGATTTCTAACATCGACCTAGAGAGCCTAGAGCATAAACTGCGCTATCCCTACTTTCATTCATTGTCAGTTGATTACTCTTGACAGAGCAGTCGTGATCACCATGGTTTCCATGGTGACTGTCTTGGCAAAGGTACTCTCACAAGGAGAGTCTCCCAACCTTGTGCACCCAGATTTCTAAGATTAATATCCCGTTGGTTAGTACTCACATAGAGTGTAGCAAAAGCCTAGAAGCTTTTAGGGTTCTGGCCAGTAGGGCCGGAGCAATTCGACCCAGACCCTGTGAGGGTCGAAAATCCAAAGTGGGCCGAAATTAAAAACATTTCTACCACAGCTACCCCTGGAATTAAATTTTTGTCACTGGTAGTCTACATAAATTCAGGGATAGCTGTGATAGAAATTTTACTAACCAACGGGATATTAATCTTAAGCCGGGGTCCCACGGTCCGTGGCTCGTCATGGCTCGCCTTGGCTCGTCAAGGCTCGCTAGCTTCTACGCGCCGTAGGACCAGGATGATCTGCTATGGCTCGTGGCTCGTGGCTCGTGCCTCGTGGCTCGTTGTCGGATCATCAATACTTGCAAGAAGTTGTATAATTTCACCCGCGTGAAGTTAGCCCCCAACAATAAAAAAAGCGAGCCTCTACGCGCCGTGGGATCGCGATTTTAGCCTGTTTCTTACCGATTTTCGAGCCGATCTTGTGACGAGCTTAGGCGAGCCTAAGCGAGCCAAGGTGAGCCACGGACCGTGGGACCCCGGCTTTAGAAATCTGGGTGCACAAGGTTGTGAGACTCTCCTTGTCAGTGGTTTGCCATTGCCTTCCGAGAGGTGGTGATCGATTAAAAATTTGATATGTTCTGGGTGGATTTGAACCTGGATCTTTGGCACAGAAATCAGATACGCAACTCTTACGCCACGATCACCACGATCCCTACTTTACTCGTATATGAAACAAGGTCCAGAAGAATGAGCGAGATAGCAAGTGACCGCGGACTATCTCTGTCTCTATCTATGAATCTGATTGGTTGAAAATCGATCGCACAAGAACTTAAGGAAAGGATAGATATTTTAAAAAAAGGATAGATATTGACCGCGGACTCGTGCTGTCCTTCTTCCACATTGAGACTAACTTTCGGCTTGCGTTGCGCAGTCCATGCTCTAGGTCGATGATTTCTAAGAACGTCACCACGGCTACCTGTGAGGTTATTTATAACCGGCCAATTACCGTACCTTGTTTGTCCCATTGCCATATGCATACCGAGGTTATACCGTTTTAAAGCGCGCCAGCCTGCATATTCGAATCGCACATTTGCAAATTATTATTATTATCGCTTGTTTGCGAGAATTAACATATCGCGGCTGCGCACACTTTTCGATGATACGCGTGACCGGTTATCGGATGACTGGGCTATTTGTACAAATGTTTTCGCTGCATTATACATTCCGGAATTTACATATCGGGTATTTCGCGTGGGAAAATATCCGCCCATCTCTTGATAACTATTTTAAAGACGAGAGTCAAACGGGAGTCTAATTTGGCGCAACGGCAGTAATATTTAATTTTGAGAAACAGAACGTCAAATATATATATATAGGCTAAATATGTATACACAGGATATAATACTCTCGAATCAATACAGGATATCTGTTATTCATTAAGACGACCTGGAATTCCTAATTTCGGGCGCTACCAAGGGGCGGAAACGGCGAATCGAATATTTATAAATTAACCCTCGTTTTACCGTCAAACATCCTCCCCCGCCCCTGCCAGAAAGTACCTATTTCTACTCGCGCGGAGAAACAACCGTTCGCGAAATCCCTTCGAAATCCGCGTAGCAGCGAGCCTAAAATAACGGCGATAGCCGAAAAAAAATAACGCGCGTTTGCATCCCCTGGCCAACAAGCGTCACGAATTATTCAAAGTATTTCATACCGAGGCGAATCGCGAAAATTTCATTCGCACGGCGCGGAGGGGAGAAAGAGAGAAAGAGAGAGAGAAAAAAGCAAGCCATGCGTTTAACCCCCGCGTGCGCGCCTCGTTAAACGCATAAACTCGCCCCGCATTAGCGCGCGCGGGCGACGTCGCGTAAAAATGTCAGGACGCGGCCGATATCGCGCTGCGGCAATTAGAATTCTCCGGGATACTCGCGTCGGCGTCGACGTCGTCGTCGTCGGCGACGGCGGCGGCAGCACTTAGCCAT
This sequence comes from Aphaenogaster ashmeadi, assembly GCA_003063805.1. NCBI lineage: Eukaryota > Metazoa > Arthropoda > Insecta > Hymenoptera > Formicidae > Aphaenogaster > Aphaenogaster ashmeadi. The sequence goes on along the minus strand of NJRQ01000206.1, from coordinate 45,540 downwards.
CGACCGGTCAACGCGGGCGCACCCGATTTCAAAGTTAAATCGAGTTTGAACTTTGAACCGCGATCGCGGCGCTGGAACCAAAACCCGATGGCAAAGTGTGTGTGTGGGGGCTGAGAATTAACGCGCGCTATCGCGGCTCGCCGGTCGGGACCGAAAGAACACGACTTCTCGCTTATCGCCGTCGCTTCGCGGCCGGCGGTTTCCTTTCCCTTCATACGACGACGACGACGACGGGGAAGTGTCTCGAGGACGCTTTCCAATCGGAATCGTCGACGATGGCGCGCGCGGCCGCGCAAAGCAATCTACGCGCTACGACGTCTCGTGCGGGGGATTTCGCCCGGGATCGGCAGATAGCGTCCGCGAAACTGTATTACAATGGATCGTTAAGCCAAGTACCATAATTGGCTCGATTTCCAATAAAACCCGGCGAACTCGGCGGGGACTCCGTGCGGCTCCGTTTAAATAAAACAATACCACGCACACCGACACTTTGCTCCTCCCTCGCTCCCCTCACCCCCTTTCATCCCCCCCTCCCCCCGGTTTTCGTCCTCCCCCGCTCGCTCGGCGAATCTCCATGCAAAACAGTAATCAAAGATACTACATTTTTTATCGCGCTCACCGCGCGCAACGTCGCGCATAATTTAATATATAAAACGTCCGGCAAACTTAATTATGTTCGGACGAGATTTATTAGCTTGTCACGAGTGTCTCGTCATTCGCTCGCGCGCGGAATCTGACGTTTTTTTTTTCCGAAATACGGAGGTATAAAAATAGGAATTGATTCACGAGTACCGGATTTCACGCCAAGATATTCTTATAAAAGCTCTTGTAAAAGCTTAGCTCCATCAAGTTTAAGAGGAGAATTGATTAATAAATTCATTTATATAATTCAATCCATTTTCTGTTACAAATGAATCTGACTTTATACGAAGCTCGATAAGATTAAATTTTATACCATTATCAATGTAGAGTCTTGTTCAGCTGTGATAATCTCCATTTCTCTCGCTGAATGAATTTTTCCGTCTATACTCTTTTTATTTGCTCGCTTTATCCAAAGGTGACGGCCGCATAAATCGATAGCGGATGTCGTAGACAGGAGAGGGCGGACGGAGCTTTTGTTTAATAATTGTCTCATAATCTCGAATCTCCGCGGTACGTGATTACGCACGTCGCCCGTACTCGCCCGTTGTCGGAAGATAACAAAGCGAGTCCCGTTGTATTTTTTTTTATTCGCGAACCATATGTATATCGCGCGCTGTTTCGCATGCGGCGAGTTTTAAAACGGGAGCCCCCGCGTCGTTAAAATAAACAGAATCACTTGTCGGGGTAATTCTGCTTATCACTCTCTCTGCATGCGCCGCGCAGGTTTACGATACGACCGTAAATAAATAAAAGAGGAAGTAATATATATACAGGGTGTAACAAAAAAAGTGTCCGCTACTTGAAGGGTGGGTAGTACACATCAAAATGATGAAAAGAAGTCCTATCAATATAGGTCCGCAAATGGCCCCCTAAATTATGTGCATTACAATTTTTGTGCTTAAATAAACGACCTTGTCTCTTATGGTACACGTATCATTCGAAAAAGGCATGACTTTCACCAAAAAGATTATCAGTCACTACGCGATAGACATGCGTGCTATAAGGGACAAGATCGTTCGCGTGCCGAGTCAAATCATCCGTGTTTATGTTTGTCCTATAATTCCCCCTACAGCACAAAAATTGCAGCAACATTGCTGCAACATTTCGACAATATTTAATGTTACTGCAATGTTGTTGCAATGTTGCTGCAATTTTTGTGCTGTAGGGGTCGTATCACGAGTCTTACTCGATATTTTAAGGAAAGAGGTTGAGAAGTTCGAGCGTCACAATTGCAAGCGTTTTTTGATCATTTCTCGGTAACGGGAAGCGATACAAAATTTTTTTTCATGCAAAAGTTGTTTCTTTCAAAAAGCTCTACCCAAACGATACCCATGTTGCCCTATGTTGCCACTTAAAATTTTTAAGTTGCCCTCGGTTTCCGGTATTTCCGGGGGTTTCTCAAAAATGAAAGTACCATCATCAAAAACTTCAGATAGGCTTTTATGGTAAACATGTTTGTCCCAACTTCCTACCACCATCCCTTTTCAAAATAAAAGGAGTAGACGGGTGGTCTGAAACACCCTGTAGATAAAAGAAAAAAGGATATGGAACATCAAACATCGATGCGTGCCCGTTTTCAGGTTCGGTTGTATTCTCCGTGCTCGACAATGCGGCGCGTGACACGCGCTAAACTCGCCCGACTTGCGGCACGACTGCACTCCTCGCGTATTTTTTCCAGTTTCGGGCTTATTTTACGGGGCCGGGGCAATTTGCCTCCAGAAGGCAGTAAATTCTTTTATCTGTCCGGCCAGATTCCCCTACCCCCGCTACCTCTAATTTCATATTATTCGAGCGCGGAAAACGCGAAAAAATATTGTGATGCCCCGGATAAGGAGTGCATGTACCGTTTAACACGCCCATTTGCCCGAATGATTAACACTCCCGCGTCCACGTGTCCCCCTCGCGGACATATCTTTTCTACTTTTTGTGATATGCAAACATATAATTTTATAACCGCTGCTCCACATTCTCGCGCCCGTACTCTGAGTCCTGATTTAAATTATTTTTTAACACCGACACCGCGGTTTGTTAAGCGAAATAATAAAATGAAACGACAGCGAGAAATTATCACGAGAAATTATCCAGGTCGCAAAATTAGATTTTTACGCGACGTAAAAAAAGTTCTTGAATGGTCTGTGAAATTATGTAAAAACGTCTTGCGGACAAATCGACAAGGCTCTCGCTCAACAAGTAAAGAATATAGGAAAAGGTGGTATTATGGCCCCCCATTTACATTTTGTACAATAATTTGTTAATAATTAATATTTTAAATTGAAAACTTAACGATTACATTCGTCAAAATGTTGTTCAATCGATTCTAAACTCAAAGTTATGAAATATTTATTACTTAGGACGTTATTTATAAAAATGTGGCGACACTGCATAATGAGTCGAAGAGTAACTGGGGTGGTAATGTGGCCCCCATAAAAATTGATTTAAAAAATTGATTTTGTTTAAAAAAATACAGTGTTTTGTTACAAAATTATATATTTATTGACAATGAACTTTTAGAAAAAACCACAATGAATATAACCGTGAATTTTTAATTCTGACTTACTTGTCAGAAGGTAGATATAAATTGTCAGGACAGTTCCTACAAAACGAGTAGGCTTTTAAATTTAATTTGAATTATATTTGAATTATGCTTTTTTACATCGAAAAAAAGAGACCTAGGCTAGCACACTTAGGGGGCCATATTAGCAAAATACCATGCTATTGTTTAACTTTGCATAATTCGAAATGTGTATAGTCGAATAAAATGTTAAATAACAAACAAAATATTCAAGTGTACATATATTTGTGTGATAATACACCCAAGTTTAATAAAAATGAGGAAGTATACAGGGTGAGTAAAAAGTACCGGGACGGTGAAATGTCTCGAAAACTAAGCATTTTAGAGAAAAATGTTCCAAATAAAAGTTGTAGGGTTTTAAAAGATCTATTTACTGGCGCTATGAGTTTCACCTTGGGT